>JAGFPH010000305.1:172383-249247 GCA_018207615.1 Philaenus spumarius
ATTTGAAGTTCAACTTGATATTAATTTTACTGTAAAACTAACCGTGTGGTGTAATTACTGAAATTGTACTCTCGATGTCCTGTAAACTAAGTTGGTAACGAAACCAAATAGGCAAAAATCAACCATGCAGATTGTATTATACAGCAATACAGCATTTGGCATGTAGTTTTTTTGCTTCTTCCTCATCTTTATTACAATATAAAATCTGACAGTATTTTTAGTATGCTTTAATGGTAAAAAAGCTACATTTCTTTACATTTCAAAGGAAAAAAGACGATCTACCAGAAAATTCTAAGAATTATTCGTTAGCTACCGCATTTATTAAAGTAATTCAGGCATTGATTTGTAAACGCAAATTGTATATTGTATAAATGTGCTTATGTGGGCTGCGCTACAGTAGAGAAATTCTGGATTAAAAAATCACAATTAGTCATATAATACAACGTTGTGGGTACTCAAATTGTTTGTTTTTCCACGCTGAACAAGAGGCGTAATATTTTAAAATTTAAATGATTCGACTACTCATAGTATAGTAAGCCTAAGATATATTTTGTGGGCATATTATGATAATCTGACCCACAAAAAGTGGAATTAATCACTAAATCACTAGAACATTGTAACCTGTAACTAATAAAAAAATCCCTAGATTTTTTGTAGTGATCATTAATTAATTTCAGTTACAATGGAAGAAGAAGAGAAGCCATGTAAAAAACGAAAATCAGGACACGATTTTAAAAAAGAAAAAGAGGCTCGGCAGAGAGGAGAGGCTGATCTTTTTTGTAAAAAAATATCAGCTTTCTTTGTTCCACCTCAACCACGTATGAAATTCCGAGTGTTACTCGTATGTCAGTCTCAGAAAATGATACCGCCGGCACCGATACCGAGGATTTGCAGCAACTTGACGATAGTATAGATGACAATACATCACTTGGATGTGAAGCAGGTGTGAGTGGTATTCAAGACAAGGCCAGAATCAATGAGGATTCTCATGAATCTAGTAAAAAAGACTTTTTCAAAAAGCCTAAACCATCTGAACTTGATTTGTTCTTTTCTTTCCACCCGATTCAAAACTGCGCAATAAATCTACCGTTTAAAAATACAGTTTTTACAGTATCTCACGAGGATGGAAACTCTTTTAAAAGAAACTGGTTGACCTTCAATGAAAGGAACAACAAGTTATATTGCTCTGTTTGTCTGGTTTTTACTGATGGGTCATCCGTGTTTTGTCAAGGCTTTGATAACTACAGACACATTAGCCAGATACTAGGTGAGCACGAGAAATCAAAAGCTCACTTAGAATCAGTGAAATCCCTCATTACATTCAAGCATGGCAGAAGCATTGATAAGATGTTGTTTGAAAAACAGCTGGATAAAAGGAAAACGGAAGTATTGCAAAGAAGACATGTAGTGTCATGTGCCATCAACGTGATAAAGCTAATTGGAAAACAAGATCTTGCCTTTCGAGGGAAAGATGAAAGTGCTCATTCTCTTAGTGATGTTTCCATTAACCACGGAAATTTTTTAGAAATCCTTTTACTTTCAGAATACGATGAAAACTTATTTGCCCACATCAGAAAAGTCACTGAAGAGAGTAAGGTCGCTCTTGAAAAAAGGCAAAACGAGGCAAAAGAAGATAAAGGTGAAAACCCCAAAGGCAGAGGTAGTAGTGTTACTTTTCTAAGCAAAACGACAGTAACAAAAATTATTGCTATTATCAAGAATATCATTCAACGTAAAATTGCAAGTGAAGTAATTAAAGCCAAACAATTTTCAATTTTAATGGACACAACAATGGATATTTCCGGTTTTGATCAGTGTGCGATCGTTATTAGATATATATTTGAATATGAAATCAAAGAAAGAGTATTGTCACTAAAAGCTGTAAATTCCACATCAGGAGAAAGTTTATTTAATATACTGATAAAGTGTTTGAATAATGCAGGCCTTTCAGTAGAAAACTGTATTGCAAATGCCTTTGATGGAGCAAGCAACATGTGTGGGCAATATAAGGGTGTATCAGCAAGGCTGAAAGAAGTTGTTCCCAATCACATTCATACCTGGTGCTATTCACATACTTTAAATTTGGTCATTACTAACACAGCTCAGTGTTTATCACAAACTATTTCATTTTTTGGCTTACTTAACGAAGTCCAAGTCTTTTTTAAAGAATCATTCAAAAGGCTTAATATATATCAAAAACAAAATCCAAAACTAAAACTGGCTGCTATTGGCGCCACGAGATGGAGGTCAAAAAGTGATGCGACATGTAAGATATTTGGACGTTTCAAGTTGTGATTTGATGATGAAGAAGAGTTTGAGAATGAAAACAGAGATTTCACCGATAAACCTACTCCCTATGTCTTTGTTGAATTAGTTATGTCTCTATTTGTAATCGGTACTTCAAGTGAGTTTAATCCTAATGTGCGAAACACTGCTAATTGCATTCTCAATAAACTGGTGTCATTTGAAACAACAGTAACAGCAATGATGTTTTTGATGGTTTTTAAAATAACCACTCCCCTATCAGACTACTTACAGACAAAAAATCTGGACTATGCCCAAGCTTGGGCCAGTGGCGGATCCAGGACCTCATCTGGGAGGGGGCAATACTTCTCAGGTATGCAAAATAACTGGTATGTTTGCGGGGGAGGGGGGGGTCAGAACGGTGAACCAACCGATTCAACTTCAATACGCAAGAAGCAAACTTGGAAATCGATTGCTTACCCGATCTATTTTTCTATGCGTTAATCTCGCATTTTTCCGCTAGAAATCAGAATGTAAGAAGACACGTAACATTTTTTTCGGAGTTCGGGAGGGGCAATTGCCCCCTGTGCCCCTCCCCTGGATCCGCGCCTGGCTTGGGCTTTAGTTTCGGTGGCTCAGCATCAGCTTAGTAAACTAAGGGACAGTTTCCCGAAAGTGATAGCTACCACTAATAAGTTTGTTACTTCAATGAATGAATGAAAAATTTGATGACAAACTCAAAGAATGCCCAAATCTTGATGCTGGAGGCATCTATATGGAGACAGAATTTGCGAAGAAAAGATCAAGACAAATTTAAAATAGAAGTGTACTATGTTGTTGTAGACCAGTTGATCCAAAGTATGGGCTCGAGATTTTCCGACCAGAAGGATTTATACCTTGATCTTTCTTGTTTTAACCCCATAAGATTCAAGGAAATCAAAGAAGTTCTTCCTGAAAATTCACTAACGAAAATATGCAGCCTTATTCCGAATGTAGACAAGACCAAATTAATAGAAGAGCTGCAGTCTTTTGCTACAGTTTAGCCGCAGCTTTCGTCTACGTTGGCAGAAAAATATGCTAATAAATGCCAAGAAAAAGACAGTGAGAGTGACGAGAGTGAAAAATCAGAACCAGAAGATGAAAAGGAAAATGTGTTAAAATCATTTAAATGTAAGGACAAAGAACAACCCTGCAAGAATTGTGTAAAATGTGTTTACAAAATCATTTGTGAGTACAATTTATATTCTGTTATGTATACTGAGCTGAACAAAGCATATAATTTTTTGCTGACCATTCCTCTGACCCAAGTCAGTTGTGAACGCGCATTTTCCCACTTAAAACTTATTAAAACAAGACTGCGTTCTAATTTGTCCAACGAGAATTTGGAAGCTTTTCTCATCATGCAAATGGAGAGAGAAACGTTGGTAAAGATAGACAATGACGAAATAATAGAGTGGCTTTGTAATGAAAGTCAAGAATTAAAACGACTTTTGAGTTTCTAGAGTTAGTGAAAGTAATTTAATGTCTTTTGACTGATTTATTTCTGTAAGTGTAGAGTTACTAATACACAATATTTCAGCCAGTAGTTCTACATTGCCTTTTATTGTATAGTTTTCTAAAATATATACTATACCATAATTTTTACATTTAATTTTGTGTAGTTTTCATTAAACTCCCCCCCACCTCCTTCCACCAATTGCGCCCTCAAGAGAACTTGGGGTTGGCGCCTTTTTGGAGGACCCAGTCCGACCCTGATAGTGAGCCAAGGTTTTTGTGACCCTTTTAAAAGCATGTAGGGTTAGGGTATATAGTGAAGAAACAGAGGTCTAAATTTTTTTATTGTGATTGTAATGAAGAGTCAGACACATCAAAGTGTGACGGCCCCCTCTTTTTCTCTCCTCTCAGATACACACCAAAAAATCCAAATTAGGCCCCTTATTTTCTACTATTTAAACAACTGTTAGAAATTGAGTAGCAGCTTATTTTTAATCTTTGAATTCAGATTTTTCAGAACTTAAAAAATGTTTTTTACTTATCACCTCCATCCACTGGACCTTTAAATTCAAGGGCGAGAGTGTGCTGGGCTATGGCTAGGGAGAGAGGTAAAAACCTGATCTTGAGTTGCTTCTCCAGCCCCCAACTGAACAGTCTAAATATAGCTACACTGCCCACCCTTCCCAAAACCATGTCACCCTCATTAGTCACTGTAGTTTGTAAGAATTGGGAAGGACTCTGAGTGATTAACATCCCTTCCACCAACGCACGCACACTCGCCAGCATTGCCGCAACAGGCCCTACCTACCTCTCGCAGGTAGTCAATGACTCACCCACTCAAGAGCATAATAAAAAATGACAACTTTGTGATTTCAAATTTTTTTTCTTTTCGTTTTAGTTTTTTATGATCTACATAAAATTCTGAGCAAATTGAGATAAAATACGATATAATTACAATGATTTTGAAGTATATAAAACTAAACTCAGTCTAACCATGAACCCGAGGATAAATTAAATAGTACTGTAAAATGTTTGGTATACTCCAAATAAAATATTTAAATTAATAAAGTGTAAAAAATTATAGGTTTCGTTATTAGTTGACTTAGATGAAACCTTGGTTACAAGGGAGTTAGAAACAATACAAACAAATATAATTCTATAAAAAAACATATAATTCTATGTTCATACAAACATCCACATTTGTTGATCATTTGTAGATCTAAATTGAAATTTGAATAAGAAAACAATTCATTAAATTTATAATACGTCATACAACAATTTTGCAATCTTCCAATTAATTGTAACAATCTCTCGTTTACACGTTGCAATCTGATTGTACAATTTAGTTGTACAACCCAGATTGTACAACCAAATTGCAACGTGTGAGGCGGGCTTAAGAATAAGCCTGTGCATAGGCCTACCTGCTACAAATTGTGCTGGAAAACATAGTTTTTCCCGCCTCAGAATAATTATAAAACTATCTACGAACCAGCAGTTCTGAAGGAAGGTTGAACTCACTTTCTTTACTGTTTATTGAGGCAAAAACCACAAAAACACTTTCGAATGAGGGCATTATAAATGAGCTTGCTCTTAAAAAACCCCGCAAGAAAGTGATGTAAATTTGAACACGAATGAAGGTGCAAAATGTAATTAATATGTGGGTTGTTTAATTTGTTTGTAAATAAATTTTTGTTGTAGTTGGTAGCTATACTTTATTGTCAATACGAATACCTAATTAACTACATTTTGTGTAGCCTAACTTAATTAAACTTCATTATCCTTATCCAGTAAAGTTCATTGAATATAGTACTTTATGTATGTAAAACAGAGTTTTTATGGTAAAACCAAACAGTATGATAAAAAATTGTGAATTTGATAAATTTGCAATAGCCTACCAACGTTTATAAAGTGGTTGTTAATATCCCCTATTTTTTTTTTTTTTAAAGGCGAAAAACCTAGGTGGATTAAACATCGCCTAATTAATATAATAATAATAACTTAATAGCCTATTAAGTTTATTATAATAACTTACATTTACTTCAGGGCCAATAGTAATCTTTTATCTAATTTACAATATTAAAATTCCCTTAGTAAGCCTATTTTGTATCATCATTTACATTAATGTAGGACCTATGCAAGAACAATTCTAAAACGAAAGTGATAGGCCTAACCTATAAAACCAAAAATACAGATAAACGGGCGAATATGTATGTATGTTTTAGATTTAGTAGCTATTAAACTCATTTTAGGTATTTGTGTTGATATTTTGTGAAATTACCAGCTTAAAATAACCTAATTTGATTGAAATCCCATTTGCAATAGTCAATTAGGCCTGTGGGAGCATAATAATTAGCAATATTTGCCAATAGTTAAGCCAAAGTTTAAATAATTCGACCACGCAGCTGGACCGAGCTGGAGTTGAGCCAATTTCCAAAATTAAGTTTATAATATAAAATTGTTTAAAAAAGTTTATAACATATTATGCCTATGTTTTAGGGTTTCAACCAACAATTTGGGAAATAGGTCTACTCACGAAGGCGTAGAACTGCTGTCTTTGTGTACGCAATATATTAATAGAATTTGTTTGCGCCTAGTGGCCTCACGAGTTTGCACCACTTGGCTTCGAACCGGGTACTTTTATGGTATTTTACATTTTATTCGATTTTGGGGGAACCAAGCGAGCTATAAGGTCGCGTAAAAAAACAAAATGTGCAGAATAACATCTTACATTTTATATTTTTAGAAAAAACAATAAAAATATTTCATTCTCGTAGTAAAAATCGAAAAAAATTGTTTCTTCCGGTCACAAAACGTAATACCGGATTTTTTCGTCCGAGCGACATAGACAACCAACATGTGTACCAAATTTGGACCAAATCGGACTTAAAATGCGGCCGCTAGAGTGCGAACACATCTATACATATATATATTAATTTTAATGACACCCCAAAACTTGTTCTGGGGACCATGATCGGTGCTCATTTGCTCCTGTCGACCTTGGGTCTCACCATAAGGGCCACTGCAATAGCTCATTTTTCCTATGGAAATTTGCTAACAAATATCTGGACACCGCACCAAGGCCTAGTGTTGGCCAACACACGGCAGGGGAATAATCTAATGGAAGCCCCCTGTACGGTGATGTTAGGACTATTTCATATGTTTGCGGCCTATATATAGGCCGTGGTGCGGTGCGGTTATGTGTGTCCCGACCCTTAATCGTTGCAGATAACAGCACATTAAGGAGCACATCAGAAACTGCAATATTCAATTAAGCAGGTAGGTAGCAGCACCTCCCGGAGTAATAATTCCAATAATTAGCAATATTTTGTTAATATAATAAATTCAAAGTTTAATAAAATCTTTGCAGGTAGCAGCACATTACGGTACAGATCTGAGAAAATTGACTGCCACTGCCTATCGAATTATGGACGAGTAGCGCTTTCTAGTAGTTAGACAATGGTATAAAAAACAAATTCGACAAATTGAATGTATTTGGAGAAAAGTTACCTTCAAACCCAGACATGGTTGATGTTTTCAAAACACAGTTTGAAGATTACACTGAGTCAAATTTACAATGCTGATGAAACGGTTGTTAATTTCAAGATGTTGCCTACAAAATCCTAAACTTCCTCAAAAGAAACATCTGCACCAGGATACAAAAGGATGGATAACTGTTAGCAAACGCTTCTGGCACACAGACTGCTCCCAATGTGTATCAAGAAGTCGAAAAACCTCAAGGATGTTACCCCGAAATGCGCTACCAGTTTTTTATAGATCCCAAAAAAGTTTTTGGATGTCTTGTGAATTCTCTGCCGAATGGTATAGTGATTAGTTTGTATCGAAAGTTGAAAAGTTTTTAACTGAAAAAGGTCTGCCTAAAAAAACCGATAAGCCTATAGCGTGGAACATAAGCTGTAAAATGATGCTTGAATAATAAATTTTGATGAAGAATTAAGGGAGATATTGCATAGCGACAAAAAACACCTTGAAAAATAATATATAAGGATACCCCAACCCGAAAATGTTCCGTACCTTTTTTGTAGAGAAAGGTTCAAAGAATTCATATATACCAGTAAAAAATTTATTGATGTAAAATTGACAAAGTTATTAGCTCAAGAAACAAAAAATGTTCAGTAACGAAAGGAAAAAAGTTCAACTTTAGGCCTACATAAAAAGTAGTAAACATTTTTTCAAAATGTACAAAAGTTTTATAATTTAGTTCTAAATAGACTGTATAAAAATATGTATCAATTTCAAATTTCTTTTTTTGAAAACAAAAGTTTTAAAGTTTCTACTACAAGACTGCTAACAAACCTAGGCCTAGTTTGAGTAGTAATTCAGGAATGAAATATTATAAAATAAAATATTATTATAACAAAGTTTAGAGAATAAATGAAAGAATTGAACTGTATACTTGTAAATTCTTATTTTATAAACAAAATTAGATCATAAATCTTCTTGTATCACAAAATTAGATCAAACGCATAACACCTCTCATGGACCAAGCCTATACAATATCCTGTGTGACTAGACCGTGAGAACAACACTATAGCCAAGCTTGAGAACGGCAAGTATTGAATTCAACAAAAGTCTGTATTTCCCAGGACTGTAAAATAAAATCATAACAATAAAAGTGGTTTACTTTACATGAAACTATAGATTGAAGTTTTCTCTAGAGACAAATCGACATAAACATATCTATACAAAATAATATATTGAATTGTAACAGATATCTCGAATTCAAAATGTGCTTTTTCATTGGTTGAAAACTGTCCAATTGCAAGGGTTTACAGAAAACTTTATATTTTCGAAACTATAATAGTCTGATTAGAAGGCTTTAGAAAGTTCAAATCTTGATGAATCCAAAGGTTTCTTTACATTATTATTAAAACATTTCTGTCGAGCGATATTGAACTTAGAGAAGTAACATAATTGTGTAATTTCCTATTGTTTTCTTGTGCAGTCTTGTAAGTTTTTATTGATGTAGAAAACTGCAATTTCAAAACGATGATTGCTAGATTACGTATGTAAATAAATTTGTAAACATGAAAAATTAAAGTTTAAATCATTTCATTTCCAATAGTTTTTGGTTTATTGTGATTAGAGGATTTTTAGTGGGTGAAATATTCAATGCAAGTTGAGTTGTCACAGACTACTCAATTCACTACTGCGGGGAGCTGAGACCACTCAACTGGAGTGGTCTAAAAGTTGTAGGGTTAATTTAAATAAAGTTTGATTAAAAAATTTGTTTTGCTTTTATTTATAGGTTTACACATTTACCCTTAGTATCATCGGAAAGTAAAAATGTACCTTATTGTAGTTTAGGTTAATTTTTATTTTTAGGACCTTATCTAGTACACTATATTTTTTTCATTAAATTACAAGCACAACGCCACAGCTTTTAGCGAAATAATAAAAAATAAAACCCATTCAAGTTTGGCGGAGGTTAACAAACTTTTTCTTCTTATAAAAAAAACACATACTTATACCATAAAAAGAGGCCTGCAGCTATTGGGCCACGGACCCGAAATTTCATGTGTGGGAAATGGTGAGCACTGGTGCAAAGTGTTGCCACTGTTGTAAAACTAATTTTCTCTCAGGTCTTACAGTTCAGTTATAGTGTGTAGGTACTGATCTTAGCCTCTAAAAATTCAATATCCAGCTAAATTGAGACATTTTTAGCATCAATGCAGCTATTTAACAACAACTGAACAAAACATTTGCACTATCACTATCTTGAAATCAACTATGGAAACGTTAATGCAACCCGACTCTGGTGATGCTTTCTTTATAATATGAGAGTTGAAGTTTCTACACTCTAAAAGTAAAAAGCAAGATGTGTTCCTATGATCCCAGCACACATTGGAGTGGCCTTTAATGAAACGGCAGATGAGATAGCTAAACTTGCCTAGAATAGGGCCCAATAACCTAGTACTCCTTGACCAGGGGTGCCCACGGGGGGGGGCATGACGCACACTGCGTCATTGGGATTATAGGGGGGGCTTCGAAAAATGTTGAAGAAACACACAAACTAGAAGCAGAGTACATCAAATTAAAATGTATAGTTTGTAAGTGGAGAGTAAAAGTGCATCAGTCACTATTTAACTTTCACCTGTACCTTCGACCATAGAATAAAATAGACTGGACATTGCCTATACCTCCCTGTACAGTTTAAAAAGTGTGCCTAAGTCCGCCATCAAGGGAACATATATAAAGCCGAAACGCTCGGAGTGACGCTAAAATTGTGATGCGCGTGTTTCAAATACACTATTGTTTTGAACACTTACAATACTCTGATTCCTTTGAATTTTACACACTGACAGAATATTAGTGTGGGATGATAATGGTATAAAAATGATTAATTATAAAAATCTTTAAAAGTAAATTACCAAAGCTAGGACTTAATATGGAACTTTAAATTGTGACATGAAAACTTTGTTCTGTGAGGAACTTTTTTGTTTTTTGGTCAGAGACAAGGATTAAGCGTAAAAGTTTGAGCCAATAAGTTAAATTTTATGAAACATGTTTTTTTCAATAAATTAACTTAAGTAGTTTAGTTTTTGCAGCAGGTTAAAGATACGATTAAGTGCGCGCCAGAATCTCGCTCAATTCTCACGGCGCTCGCCGACCGTCTTGTTATAGCCATTATTATTATTATTTTTTATTATTATTTAGGGGGTTTATGTGATCCACCACCGGGACCCACTGCACCTAAACCATGAGGTCCTCTGTGCCCCATGTCAAGGCAGCAGTTCACATCAAACCCGCCCTTTTTGCGAAACGAAGAAGTCCGTGGAGGCCTTCCTCTCGTATATGACTGGTGTCAGGGTATCCTTGTCCCAGATATTTCTGCCTCATTGATGCGAGGGCATCACATTCGCATAGAACGTGGAAAGAAGTTTCCTCCTTCTCTCCACACCTTCGACATAATGGGTTGTTCTCCAGCCCCATTAGGTGGAGGTGCCTCCTCAGAGAGTTGTGTCCCGTCAGTAGACCGACCAACAACCTCACTTCCGGCCTGCCAAGACCCAGCAGTGTTCTGCTTAGGCGTCCATCCAGGCCTTCAATGAAGTCGTGTGCCTGTCTCTGACCTCTTACCGTCTTTCTCCATCTATGCAAGTGTCCTGATTGAACATTTTTTCTTACACTTTCTTTCCCATAGCCTCTTGATATTCCTATCATTGGTTCTGGGCCCATCGGAGGAGTTTCTGCTCCTCTCTTAGCCAGTTTATCTGCTATTTCATTCCCTTCCACTCCTTCATGTCCAGGGACCCAAACAAGTCTTACTTGCCTACTGCTTGACAACTTATCCAGCAGTAATTGGCATTCCCAGACCAGTTTTGATGTTGTTTTTATAGCTATAATGGCCTTTATAGCCGCCTGACTATCAGAACATATCGCAACATCTGTGCTCATTCTTCCTGATTCCAGTATTCGTTTTACGCATGCAAGTATTGCGTATACCTCCGTTTGGAAGACCGTAGAGTATAGTCCCAGCGACATAGAGTATCTTCCCTGGGTGTACGGTCCTTTATCCATGTACATTCCGGCTCCCATACCTTTGTCTGTTTTAGACCCGTCCGTGAACCAGATTTGTCCATTTCCAAGATCTACTTGTTTCCGTAGCCACTCTTCCCAAGCCGGAAAAATAGCCTCCAATTTGCTATTGAAATTATACTTAGGAGTCATGTAGTCCATACCGGCTTGCAGCATCGGATCCCACTCCAGTATCTTGTTCAGACACTCACCGTGTCCATTTCTTGCAAGAGATGTTGACCAACTCCCTCCTGTGTTTAATCTCATTGCGGCCTTACTAGCCTTCCCCTGTACCATGAGGTTCAGAGGTGGGAGGTCCAAAAGGATTTCCATGGCCGCTGTGGGGGTAGTTCTCATGGCCCCCATGATTCCAAGGCAGGCCATCCGCTGTACTTTATTAAGTTCTCTTTTTGCCCATTCCTTCCTGGTAACAGGCCACCAGACTATAGAGGCAAAAGTTAGAGACGGTCTTATTATAGTAACATAGAGCCAGTTCATCATCTGGGGCCGAAGCCCCCATGAGGTTCCAATCGCTCTCCTGCATGCCCAGAAAGCGTTACACGCTTTTGCTGCCTTTCTTCTTATGTGTTCACTCCAGATCAGCTTTGTGTCTAGGGTGACACCTAAGTATTTTGTTGTTTCGGAGCATGTAAGTCTTTGTCCCAATAGACTGGGCATGTACAGACCATCCGTCCGACGTTTCCTAGTAAAGAGAATGAAATCTGTTTTCCCTGGGTTTACAGCTAGACCCTTTCTCTCACACCAGCGTTCCAACCATTTGAGTGAGCTTTGGACGATGTCAGATACAGTCCCTGGGAATTTGCCTATTCCCAGAATGCATATGTCGTCCGCATAACCTTGGGTATAAACTCCTCTCTCATTTAGTCCCACAAGCAGATCATCCACTACCATAGACCATAAGAGAGGTGAAAGAACTCCCCCTTGGGGGCATCCACGCGCAACCTCAATTCTAATTTCACTACTGTTTAATTGTGAGATCGCCATTCTATTTTCGAGATAAGCTTTTATCCAGCGGGTGATAGTGTGTTCTACCCCCCGCTTGATTAATGCGTCTGCCATGGATTTGAAGGAGGTATTGTTAAACGCCCCTTCGATGTCCACAAAAACTCCCATCGCAAGTTCTTTCTGCTCCAGCACCTTTTCCACCCTGGCTACCAGTTGGTGGAGTGCTGTTTCGACAGATTTGCCTGCAATGTAAGCATGTTGATTTTTATGAAAAGGATTTGCAGCCACTGCTCCTTCCCTTATGTATCTATCTATCAGTCTTTCCAACATTTTAAGTAGGAATGATGTTAAACTAATAGGTCGAAAGTCTTTTGGATTACTATAAGTTCCTTTCCCTGGTTTAGGGATGTAAACTACTTTCGCTAATCTCCATGACCTAGGTATGTGTCCTAAAGCAAGAGATGCCCTGAGTACTTTTATTAGCCATGGCACCAGCTTATCTCCGCCCCTCTGAAGAAGAGCTGGGAATATTCCATCTGGTCCTGCACTTTTAAAAGGGTCAAAGGGTGTTATAGCCATACTCGCACACGATTTATTGTCTCTAAGGTTTTGTTAGTTACTTACATAGCTTTAGTAATAGTGTTGGGGCAATTGTAAATATATCAAAGTCCGTGGGATTTTTAATGAAGCAAGTGTAAGATTGGTGTCGATGGATAGGTAATGAGCTATACAATAGTGCAGTACCGGGTGTTTGGTCTCAAAGTGCGACCGAGCCAGTGTATGACGTCATACGTCCAAGATGGCCACCACCGCTGACATTGATACCTTTCAAGCGTTCTAACTCCTTAACGTTTGATTTTATGAAGATTTTGTAAGGCACAACTTTTATTTAAAACAAAACAGAGAACAAAAAAGGTTCTGAAAAAAATGTCGTAAATATTACAGTTTCCAAAATATATGCATCCTAATAAAAAAAGGTGAAAATCAGTTAACATTTTGGGGTATAAAAGCAAAACAAATATTTCAGTACTGAGAATACACAACCAAATCCTCTTTATTATTATTCAATTACTAAATAAAGAAAGCTAGAAACAAGAATTTAACTTATACATCATCTGAGTCAGACAGCTGTATTAGATCGTCATTTTCATTGTTGTCACATTGTTCTTCTTCTCCCCCACACTTGCACAATTCTGTACATCTAAGTGATTGAGTCCGGCATTAGCAATTACCAACCGGTCCTTTGTCCAACCGCAACGTACCAATTGTAAAATAGTTTCTGGAGCACATGGTGTATTACTTGTGACAGGTAAATACTCAGTTCCCCTCTTTTCCCACCCATAATTAGATGGGTCCGGGACATCCGGGTGTGGAAGATTAGCCCGTTGCCACTCCGAATCACTTGTTAGTGAGTTCTTAAAATGTGTTGGTGTAAAACTGGCCTTCTTGGTGGCAAATTTTCGTTTGGCACATCTTTTTTGGTAAATAGCCACCACCGGAGTTTACCAATGTCTGAAAAGTTTTTCCCTTGCAAATACACGCAGCAAATAAACGTTTCTATCAAATGTTCATCTTCCATCGTAAACATATCTGGGTATCCTAATCTACTAAATGAATCTTAAATTTTCTCTTCAGAGGATTCAAAAACTTTCCAGAATGGTTGTTTGCCTTTGTTCTTAAAACATCCTGTTGTGTCGCACCCAGACAATGCATGAAGTCCTAATAATGCTTTAACTTGCTTGGGAGCTAAGTACACACGATTAATTTCTATTGACCTCCTATTAGCTCCAGTCCTAGTCATAAATACACAGTCTTGTGGAAGAAATTGTGACCATCACAATAACAGAATGAATACGTCTGTATCTGGTGAGAAGATGTGTAGGGTCGAAGCACGGACCAATACATTTAAACAGTGTAAAATAATTTTCGTATCAGCTTCCTCGTGACTACTTGCGAGCTGTGTAACATCATTTCCAAGCGAAGACTTTGCCTCTTTCCTCCAACTAACAACTATATTTTCTTTGTTTTTTGTGCATGTAATACTGCATTATGAGCGAAGTAAGTTGTCAACTCATCTTTAGTACTTTGATGTGATAGTAACGATTTCATGTTTACTTTCCTTATATCTGTTGAGTCTGTGAATTTATATTGAACAGGCGTTACTTGATTAGCCCTTTTCCTTCTTATTGAGTTCTTTAGTGAGTCTTCGATGTACGTGTCAAACACTAAGTGAGTTTCATCATATCAGCGATCTATCTTCTTCATGAACTCATTTGAAAGATCCAAACACGTCTTTACATTTAAATTCTTTTGCAAACATTGGACCTCTGCCATGCCATCAATAATGGCTACAGAGTGTTGTGTGGGACTGGTTTGTTTAGACTGAGCATATGCTTCATTGGATGAACATGCAGCTTGTTGAATCGAATTGTCAGGGATCGGTACTACAAGCCTTTCAAGAATGTTCATCAAGTTGCTCTTGTTGCTAGTCAAAATCATTGATCCGTCTAAGTTAAACATAGATCGAGGAACAGCAGAAAATTCATAGTCGCTGAGACATTGCTGCAGATTGATGTCAGGGCGACTCCTCGTAACAATAAGTAGTCTAGTGAAAAGAGAACAATCTGCCTTCAACTGTATTACTCATGAAACTGAGCTGTGTTTCTACTTTAGTTGGGCTAGAATCTATGAGAGGCAATATTCTTGTTTCTTTTCTTGGTTTGTTATTTGTAATTGAATTAAAGGCTGCCCAGACCGGAACTGCATTTGTTATCGTTGGATCATCCTGGGGTGTGTCTTGTTTGTCTTGATATTCGTTTACATTCAAGTCTACAAAAGCTGACAGTGAAGATCTTTGGGCTATCATCCAAATGAGGTATTCGTTTTTGTACAAGCACAAATCGTTTACACTTTCCTCTGTAGAAGCTGTATTTAAGTTTAGCACAGGGTTTTTTGGCATAGATCGTTTAGGAATGCTGCCTATAACAGTTTCAGAAACAAATTGGGGAACACTTTTTAAAGAACGAAGTGAAGATTTTCAAGATATTTCTATTGGATTCATTAAGTCTGAGGCCACCTTTGCTTGATAAATAACCATGACTGTTCCGTGCAACGTTCCTTTCCCATAAGGAGTATCCTCTTGGAAGTCTACATTGTCCGCAGCACAATAAACAAATCTTCCTTTCACCAAGTCTGAAGGAATATAAACTCCTCCACTTTCTTCAGTACGACTTATAACTCCTGATGCAATTTCTGTTTCAAGCCGAAGAACTTTTCCATAATCTATGGATACACTAATTCTGTTTAGCATTTTAATAATAAATTTACTGCGGGTTGAAGTGTGCATTGTTAACCCCACTGCCACTTGCAACGGTAACTGTCGAGTATGACGACTGGTTATTGCATTTACGTTAGAAGCTTGTCTTGGCAAAAGTATTTCAAACATAAAAAGTTGTGATAATTTTAGGGAAGTTTTTGTTATATAAACATCACGACTTTGTGGAGCGTTGTTGATGTTTATCTGTCCTTGACAACACCACTTAAATAAAATACAAATTTCTTCAGGAACAACTTCTTCTACATTAACATTATCAAAACTACCTGTAAATGTCCATTTTTCGATTTTTAACACAGCCTTGCTTAAAATCTTTGATGCCTCATGAAGAATTCTCATATCGTGCTCAGTATCCTTGTAATCTTCTTCAGTACTTGTCAACGCAACATCTGCTGTTACTTTTAGTGATATCCGTTGAGGCTCGTTTAGTCTTTTAGGCTTACTAAATACAATACCAATAGCTTCTAGCTCTTCCTCTATAAAACACTTCAGTTGCTTCCTAGACATCCTTTAACCATCCAGTAGGCCATTGTTAGAAGCAATTGTGTTGTAATAGTTTTCTATTTCACCTATTGTCGTTACATTTCCTTCTATCAAAAAATCACTGAGGGAAGCTAGAAACTCAAAGTTTGTTCCCTGGTAACATGTTGATGATGGGTTACTTGTAGATGGCTTTGGTCTTAAAACAACAACATTAGTATTCCAACATTTCTTGTGGTAGATAATATCTCGGGCATGACAGTCTCCAGGATCAGAACAGTCGCTGATGCGAATCTTCCAATCTTCTCTTTGTGACATTTCTATGGCACATTTTAAACGAACTTCTGCTGAATCTGTTGCCAATTTAGGAAACTGGTCCTTTTTGGAACCCGCTTCGTTAAAAAACACACACCTTTCCTTGTCATATAATGGTGTTTTGGATCTTAAAGTGTACTTTTGAGATGTTTCTTCGCATTCAGATGTTGAAGGAATAGACTGAAGTAAACGATTTTGGTTCACTCTTTCGCTTCTTTCCATGTTGCCCTTATAGGTACATTTTTTATAGCAGTCAGAATGCCATTTAGTATTCATTCCTTGAGACTATCTGGATAAAAACTACTCAGCTGGCTTAAAATATTGATATATTCCGTTTCGCCCCATTCCACTCTCTTTTTAATACACTCTAACATCTTCTCGTATGATTTAGGAACCACTAATGAGGTATTATTTTTTTCTTGACACAAAATACATAGGAAAATACATAAAGTGGTCTTCTTCTTCTTTCTTACTGAAGGCGGAAGATTCAGTCTTAAAACAGTCTCAATTTTCTGCTGTGAAGACATTTTATATTTGGAATGTCAATTTCAGGTTGCTGTTAATTTGATAATAGGCTCTTTGTTTACTGCAAGCTCGTTACCTTTACTAATGTGCACATCAACTGCATACAACCAAAACAAACAAAAATCTTGTAAGAAGGTTAACCATAATGTGTTTTAATAAAATTTCTTCTTGGAAAATAATAACACAGGTACTAAAATTGTTTATCTACAATTTTCTATGTTTTGGTAATATATATGACATTTTTCTCAGAACATTTTTTGTTCTCTGTCTTGTTTTAAATAAAAGTTGTGCCTTACAAAATCTTCATGAAATCAAAAGTTAAGGGGTTAGAGGGTTTGAAAGGTATCAATGTCAGCGGTGGCGGCCATCGTGGACGTATGACGTCATACACTGGCTCGGTCGCACTTTGAGACCAAACACCCGGTACTGCACTATTATATAGCTCATTACCTATCCATCGACACCAATCTTACACTTGCTTCATTAAAAATCCCACGGAATTACATATGCCCCAGAACTATAATACATTTTAGCTGATTTTTCCCCGTTAATACAAAAATTTATTTTCATTAACCACGCAAAAATTAAAGTTAAAATGATTTAGAATATTGTATGATACTAATGATTTATTTTAAATCTAAACATTGTCTATCATATAATCAACATGGCTTAGCAAACTATATAAAATTATATTTAAGTGTATTAACAGTACGTTATTATACTGTGTAAAAATCAATAAATAATACGGTACCTCTTCATAATATAAAAACGTAACGCATAATAACAAAAAATGAAGTATGTAACATGTAACAAACTATGACAACATCAACATGGCTTAGCAATATATATATCATGACAATTATTAAGCCGTGTATTAATATTACGTCATTATACTGTATAGAAGTGTATAAATAAAGCCTCTTTATTGTAGGAAAAAGTAACGCATAATTACGAATTACAAAGTATACAACAAGTACAAATAAAAAGCTATAACTTTATCGATGAGTTTCTTTTACTTGGTAAATAAAGTCTACTGGCCTAAGAAAGTGCCTACTTTTGTTAAGTGATTCCTGACAATGCTCGAAAATCTTTGAATTTGACAAACTTACAGTTTAATAGTGTGGGATGCTAATGGTGTGTTCATAATTTGAAAATAAAAATAGTTTGGCACTTTAAAAATAGAATTAAGTCCAAACATTTTTTTATACCTTTTAATTCATGACATCAAAAATTGCGTTGCAAGAAAATTTTTTGTTTTTAGGGCAGGTGCGTCATGTAAGCGAGAGAAATGAAGCTGAAAAGCTACTTTTTCCAAAAAGAATTTTTTGAAAATTAGCTATTGTAGTTTTTATTATACAACAGTTAGAACACGATCTTCGTTTCGCGGGTAATGTGGGGTGCTGGCCGGCGACTCGCGACTTGCATCCTCCATTTTGTGTGAGTATTTGACTCTAAAACAGGCCTCACTCTTGCGTTCGACTTGTCCAATCTATTTAATTTTGTGGTCGCTGCTTGGAACTATGGTGACTCATAGCCGGGCGCCATTTTAGTAACATCAAACTCTGCGCCCAGCGCAGTACACTCGCCAAAGCCCAGTCAATATTTTTTGTATAACTAGTTAGTTGTTTTGTTCATTATTCACAACTATTACTGGAAAATTGTAAGTATGCACTTTAAAAAATATATTTTGTAAAATCATTTTTTCAGTATAGTATTGTCATTGTTAAGTTAGCAGTAATATTTATCTAGTTTTGTGTGTAAATATTGTAAATACTATACCTTGTGGTACTTAACCATTAAGAAAATTTATTCTTTAATCATTATCTCTTGTTTGTACCCTACAGGGAGTTACTAAAAATTGTGGGGGGGCACCCCCTGTCCTTGACACATTGCAAGATAGTAGGAGCAACCATGTTCATGAGGAAAGCAGAAAGATGTGGAGAACAGTTTACATTTAGAAAAGAGCTGTTCTTCCAGGTTCATTCATTGCCTGCTGATTGATCCCTGTACCTCTTGAGTTAAGCCACTTTCACTGCTAAAGCTACTGTAGAATCAGACACGTAGTTGCTGACCAATATCTGCACTTTTCAACATGAGCGACTCTTTAACCTGACCACTCGGATGAAAAAGGACCTAATTGAGTTTGTTTTATAAATAATAAAAAGCCAAGTTAAAAAAGAGGATCCAAAGTAATATTTATTTTATTGTTACAATCACATAATCTTTCAAAAATGTTCAATGAAAATTATCAATACTCGCATTGTTTGTTTTCAGTAATGTACATTGAATGTATAAACAATATAAATTGCACACTATTTTTGTTTCCTCCCAATATTAACATCAATAACACTGAAATTTCATCACAGTTTTATTTTCAGGACAAAATTAATATAAAGGAAAAATAACAAATCTAACATTTCAACTACCAAATTAAAACAAAATATACACATACAAATCTATTATATAAAAAAAAATATTTATATATTTTACAATAATTTCAGTGTTAAAATATAAACAATTATAACTCTTTACAATAAAAGTCGTTCCCGCTTATATCTTTAATCTTTTAAATAAAACTTTATATCAATTTGTTACAGCAATGCAAAAGTATCATAACCCTAAATAGTATTTGCGCTTACTAATTAAAAATGTACAAAGCCGACATTTAGAAGAAATTCCTATAAAATATAATAGGCTTAAACATAAATAAAGTCATTATACAGTTATAATTATTAGTATAACAGTTGTAAAGTATACTTTTGGCTTGCATAAAAAAATCTATTAAACTGGCTTAAAAAGATATGTTTCATAATATTTCTGCATAACTCCAGCCATTGTACAAAGTACATTGTTTCCCTGAGTTTCTGAGGTAATAACCGTGTCATTACCTTACATCACACAACAAATAACATCACAGAACATAGAGACATCCGAAGAAGAAAAATACATTAATACAATTACTTGTCTACAAGGTTTATTTACAATTTCTATGGTAGTGAAATGTTATTGGCAGCTGGTTGTACACCAATATTATTAGTTACATTTATTACTTTTTCTGCACTGTATTTGAAATTAATTAATTAGCTACCAAAACAACGATCTCACTTCAAGTTAAATACAACTATTGCACAATTAGAATTACACTTTCATCCTTTTTACAAATTATACATTAAAAAATATATCATCGAATAATACAGTTTACGTTACTTAAATGAAATAATCGAGCTTATAAATATTTTGACAATTAAAAACTAAATAACAAGTAAAACAAGCTAAAATTCTTAATTGCACTGATCTATACGCATTAAGTTAATCGCTTTAAAAGTAAAATACAAATTGGTTTTATTTTAATAAGAGGCTTAAAAAAATGTAACGGATAAAATTTAATAAAAATAATAAAGATTGTGTTCAATATTTTTAACACAACTACTGATAAATAATTTGTGTAAAACATATTATATACAGTATGTACATATAAATTATTTTAGTATACATATAAAAATAATTATAAGAAATATTCCTTTTCGTTTTCTCTTAAGTTTATATAAACTAGTTTAAATTAAACTAAAACATCTCCTGAGGTGATAGAATAATGTTATAACATCTGTTAAAGAGTTGAGTTGTTTAATGTGAGTTTATCATCACATTACAGTCCATTAAGTAACTTTGACCGCATAATTAAGCCAATTCATTATTTACAATCATTATAATATAATTATTTTATAAATCTGTTATTATGATACATGACTTTAAAATATCTATAGGAATCAAAATATACAGAATTTTAATGTAGATGACATACAAGACTAGGCATTTTTCTGTCTTTAATATTGTAAATTATCGTACAATAATATCTTCCTAGGGTCATCTTCCAGAAACAAGAATTTTATCCATATTAAGCAAACTACGCACTTTGTCTGTGTATTTCACAAGTGTCACTTTGTGTGCTTTAGGGTTCAATATATTGTCCCCGACTCCTAACACAGTACAACACTTTGCAGTATCATAAAAATCGGTCATCTTTAGGTCCCTAAAATCATTACGGTGACTCTGGCCTAATTGTTTGATCAAAGCTTCTCTGGTCTTCACTCTTAGGACAGGACCAATTTCTTGAAATAATACCCAACGGTCTGTATGAGGTTCTCCTAACAGTTGATACAGGTTTGGAGTACACATTTCAGAGTACTCTACTTCAGTCTCTTCATTGTCAGAATCGTCAGGAGATGGAATATCACTGAAGCAGCTGTATCCTATACACAATGGATCTGTAAATAAAGGAATAACTTAAATTGAGTATTTCTTTGAACTCATATATCAGTATAAATAAAACATGCCCTTCAATATTTGTAATACTATTAATCTTGTTTAGGTTGGACAAAGTTCTTTGCTCGGAATAAAATTAGCCACCTCAAATTATTTCTTTTTCCAGGTGTTTTCCTATTTATATTTGTGTAAAACCTGGAAATAGCAAACAAAATATTTAAAAATGTGTTTAACTGTTTATTTTCAAAATTATCAAAAAATAACTCTGTATACAGTAGATTCAAACAAACTTTATGTAATTTGGGAGTTGACTACTTAAGTGACAATTAAAGTGTTGTGTTAAGTAATTCACATAGTACTGAAGAAAAGTATTCCAACCAATGTGCCACATAAGATATTCAAAATTATAATTAAATTCTTTAGAATTAGTTTTAGTATTTTCATACATTTCCACTTCTTAGCCATGATTTGACAAAGTAGTTTATTTATTTCACATATTCAAATTTTAGGTTGATCCATAGTTTAAATGCATTTTATTAAAACTTTACTTAACAGTATAGATTTTTTTCTAAGGATACAGGAAAATAGTTTTTGTTAATGTTGGCTTTGTGTGTGGGAAGGTTGAACTGATTATGTGGAAACTATTTAAAAGTGGATATTTCATAATTCACAGTTCATATTACATAAAGCATGTGAGCATGTTGGCAATCGGAATATTTGAACCAACTTCTGACTTTTTTGGTAAACTAAGTTTTTTAAAGCCTTAAAGTTATAAATGAAAATACTCCACTAAAATAAATTTATCTGTACAGGTTTTGTAATTTATATTTGATATAATGAGCTATTACAGTAGTCCCGATTATTGTAATCACAGATAACGTTATCAAGGCAGAAAGGAAATATATATTGTTTATTTCAGATCTTAGATCTTAGGATATTATCAGATCTTTGATTACTGTCATCACTTTCTTCTGGCATAGTGACAAACAATAACTTGGTGCCAACATATACATTAAAGAAAGAACACCAGGTCTGCAGACAGTTTGTGAACAGTATGAATTAGTTATAGAATATATGTGTCATAAGCACTTGCATTTAGGTGACAGTATGAAACATCAATAATTTCCTTTTAGTAAATTCATAGTTTTTCTTAAATGTCAATCATTTTATTTCTCAGTTGTGTTTCTGAACTGATAGATGTAAATGCTACATCATTGTTTTGGGTGCGTGAGAGTGAAATTTAGGTTTGTGTCAAATAAGAAAGTCATCATTGTTTACTAAAGTGTAGTTTAGTTAAAAGTATAGTGATCTAGATCTGTGTAAAACGGATTTAAATCATTAATCCATTAAAACAAAGTTTTTGTGTGTGTGTGCAATAGGCCTACACCACATTAATTAATCATGGCAGATTCACAAAAGAAACATCACAATTTAATTAGAGTGTTTTGACAAATTACTAAAAATGAGTCAGCATAATGCACGGCAGTGCAATTTAGATATTTCAGCCACTTTTGTGTAAATTTTTTTTAATCGTGATGTTATCGAATCTGCTTAGAAAGGAAATACAAATTTAAATTGTAAGAGAATACGTGGTAGAAGAGAGAGTCAAGTCAAATGGTCCGTTGAAGTGACAAAAAGCCGAATAACTCACACTATTATGAGTAGTAAAAATATCGTGCTACTTGGTAACTAAAAGTTTTTATTAGTACTGTATTTATATATTATGAAATGTTTAGGTCTAACCATTTTAGAACTTATTTGAAGAACACCTTAATACTAGTATTAAATAGTAGGCCTATATTACGTTACAAGCCCGGTAAATAGGGTTTTTCCGTATAAGCATAATAGTTTCCGCGCGAGGCGCAGCCGAGTATAGGATTTTCATGCAAACATGGAAAAATTTACCAAGCGAGTTATGTACGATATTTTTTACTATACTACACATACTTTTAATCAAAACATCTTTTTACATTAAAAAAACACAATTAAAACTTGTTTGATTTTCTGTTATATTTCCATTGACAAAACAATCAGCTGTTTACATAAAACTGATATGTTTATTCTTATTGTTTAAATCAGCTGGTGCACCGTAAAATTTACTGCACGGAAAATAAGGACTTACTTGTCTACAAACAGATATAGAAAACAGCTGTTTTCGGCGCAATATGATGAAAAATCATTTACTTATTGTAGAACTTAAGAAATAGTCAAGGTCAATGTTGTCTGTTGTGACATTTTAACGTAATAATAAAATGTTATTAATATCCGGTTATTGTTTTTAATCGGATATTGCTATCAGTTTGGGTTTAGCCCATTGTGATCATAATAACGGTCAACTTTTGCTTAAATGTATTTGCTTAAACTTTTTTTACATTAAATTATTTTGTATGAATATAGTTCTATGTAAGTGGTGAATTAATCCTGGTGTTTTTAAACATGTATACTATACAATCAAGATACAATTTTTATATAAACAATAACAGAAGAGAATAAAAATCAATTACCTGGATCATCACCTGCTGAACTAAAATTCCAAGGAGGTGCAGGAAGCCCTTGAACATCAGCAAGGTGATGTTGCATTAAAGCTTTAGTATCAGGATCATTAGCAAGTGATAATGGTGTATGCCCAGAATAAGTTGCGAGGAGAGGATCAGCACCATATGATAAAAGAAGTCTTATTATCTCTGTGAATCCATTCTCTACAGCCTCATGAAGTGGCCTAAACAAACAGACCATTATAAAGTGTTGAACAAGACTACTGTAATTTTGTAATAAAATTTGCATTATTAAAAAAAATTAAAATTATGAAAATTCGTAAAAAACCTTAAAGCATTAGTACCAATCATAGAACTGCATTGATACAGCTGGAATGCTAGCGTAGTGGAGTTTTGGAAGCAAAAAATGGTCCTTCCCTTTCCGCTTGTAGGTCAACTTCATATTGCCGCTTAATATTTTAATGTGCGCACTCATTAACACGCTTCTCCATCGTAAGTGATGATCCCATTGTAATTAAACTTACAGTTAACAAATTTATAAAAAATACAAAATATAATCAGCCAAAAAAATCGGAACATGAAAAAGTTACGAAGCGTAAACTTTTTTTTTTGGGTAGAAACAAACTTCAAGCGAGAAAAATATTGGAAATGAGTCGATTAAAAACTTTTATTATCGCTACAGCCGCCGTCGTTGTACCACGCCGGAAACAACCTTTATTCCATGGTATACTTTCCTATGCTTGGAAGTTCCGGAATATTAGACCTCAGTAACATAAACATTACTTTATTACCAGAACAATGTATTGCATTAAATTTCAGGAGTCATTGCCAAAAGCTTAATGACCCACATAAAGTGCCAAGATTGCTGTACAGTACTAACTGAACAAACCGTTTTACAAACCACTGGGGTTATGGATTTTTTTAAACCAAGTTAATAAGTGGTAAGCTATACAAAACATCTGATGATGTTTTTAAAGTAGATTGTTTTTGTCACAAAACACTGAAACACTCCAGTGGAAGTAAAGTTTGCGATATTCCTCATTTTGTAAACAGTGCTATAAATTACTTTGGTGGCAACATTTTTTGTTCACATCTGATCTCCTCCCCTGGTGATGATCAACATGAGTTACAACTAGTAAACAAGATTTGCTATTTTTTTTCAAAATACGATGCCATTATTTAGCCTCGACTCAATCCATGGATCAAAATAAAGCATCAATAGGCCTAATGCAGAAATTAAGTGATGATGAAAAAAGCATGGCTCTTATGTGGTATTCACGGCAGGCCCACAAGAATGATCAGATGTGGTTTACTTTTTGGGACTTTGGTTGGCCCCGGACTGACGACCGGGCAATGAGGGTTGAGACGTCTTTATGTGGCCACAACGTTCCCCTCACCAACTGTCCATTTTTCATTCCTTCTGATCCAAAGAAGATATGTTGCGCTTAAAGCTCCATGTGACAGTCGATTCAAAAACTCATTAATTTTCTTAATCCCAAGTACTATTGAATTTAGAAAGTTGTACATACTTAGATGGTAATCCATGGGCACCAACTTCCACTACAAACAACTGAGGGCAAAAACCTTTCATTCTTGCAGCTGCTTCTAACTCATAGTATTTATTCTTCTTCTTTAACCCTCCAAGTGCTGACTATATTGCTCTTTAGTGCTAAGGGTTTATTGGTTCCGTGCATGCTTATTAACTAAAATCATTATAAAATACTCACTAACAGTAAAGTAAGACTTATTATATATCATTTTAATCCCAATTACATGCTCTTTACAATAAATAGCTTTAACAGGCTTACCTTATAATTTTTATACTTTTTTTTGTTGACCAAAGTAGAAATAAAACAAATACATTTTTTTGTGTTCTAAAACCTCTCACTCAAAATATGTAAAAAAAATTAATGTACAAAATTCAATATAGCCAAAAGTTGCACAATTTTATGGTGAATAGAAATATACATAACACTACTACTTTGCTGTAAAAAACAAACTTTTTGTCTATAAAAAAAAATCCGTTTTTTATACAAAAATGGGTTTTCTGCACAAAGAAGAAAAAATTGCCTCTAAAGATATAAAAGTACTGTCTAGGCCCAATATTTATGGTTTTAATTTGTTATAAAGGAATAACACACACATTATATACAAGAAAAAAAAAGAAGAAAAAAATATTTACAGTTCAAAGTCTCTAAAAATCACTATTTTCAAACGCACCTCTAATAGCACTTAAATTGCTAAGTTCACTCATAATTACTTAAAAAATAAATAAACATTTACAAAAACAAATAAAAATAAACTGATCTAAACTAAAAATGAATAACAACTATGTGGATAAACAAACAAAATCCGAGTTCCGAGCGTCTATCTACGCGTAGGCCTACTACACGACTATATACCGTGTATAGATACTTGATTTGACAATTCTGCCGAAGGTTTATTTGAGTTGATATCGCTATGAAACTCTGAATTATAATAAAGTGACTCTTTCCAAACACAAACATACATAGAAGTATCCGATTGTATTAAAAATAGCGGCGTCGTACACATTTACAAAATGTGTTGCGCAAACGTCGCATATGCGATGTTAGCACCGTAACGCGACTTTTATACATCGCATATGCGACGTTAGCACTTGGAGGGTTAAATGCTGCTGAGGTATATTAGTTTCCCAGGGTACAGTGAGTTCAACCATGATGAGCTGTTTTGCGCAGATAGAGTAGGCAGTGATGTCTGGACATTTTTCAGATACAGCTATCACTTCAATTAATTAATTTTGTTTAATAACACGTAAGATGCCTATGAACAACTGTTTAATCTCATATTATAATAAAATATCATTTAAAATTAGGTTTTAAATTTAATTTGAATATTAACCTCTTCCCTGTGTCGTTTTACATGCTATATGTTGGTTCCACTTGTAATTCAGTTTATTAATTAAAAACACTGACAATGAGACAAATGTCTATTTTCAAAATAAAAGTAAGAGTAGCTACCACAGACCACTTCCTGCCTGTAAAATAATAATAAGTCATACTTCAGCTTGTTAATACAATCAAATTCGTGCTATATAATAAAGCGCTGCGTCGGTTCACTGAAGTTGTGAAGACAGAACCAAGAAGTGGGACGCGAATTGGTTGAGCGAGGGAAGTGTTGTTACCATCTCTACAGAATGAATAAATCATTTAATAAAAAAATGTTGAGATAAAAATTGTGGATGAACTAATTATCTACAACTTTTCTGCTGGAAGTTTCTTTTTAACCCAAAAACAAAAAAAGTTTACGCATAGTGACTTTTTTGCCTCACACTTTTAAAACACTAAATATATTTCATTACTACAAATCAAATAAATGACCAAACTACAAAAAGTTTATAGTGTTACAGTCCGTTGTTCATGCAGATAAATAATACATAAATTTTATTCTAATTACATGAATCTGGTGAGGCGCAAAAGCGTATAAACAACAGGGCGCATAATGCTGAAATCCACTAAGTGGCCGAATGACTATCAAGGAGTGGGGGTAAAGACGGTTTTCTTGAACACAGCCCGAGCATTCCAGGTATATTAATAGAGTTCTATGGTACCAATATACTTTATATTAATATTTTAGGAAGTTTTATCAAATATTAAGTCAAATTTATTTTTTTACATGAGAAAAAAAAACAAAAATGTTTACAATTTATATAATATACTTGTAATTTATTTAAAAAATCTTACCTAATTCCACTGTGAGCACTATCACTAACATTAGCGCCGTACATTAGAAGCAACCGAGCAATGTCAAGATGTCCTCGCGAACAAGCTTCGTGTAATGGGGTGTAACCAGCATTGTCACGCGGTGAAGGATTGTGGTCCATTTTCTCTAAACAATAAGCTGCGACATCCTAAAATTTATAATCTACAGAATTAGAATACTTCTGCAGTTCAATTTAAAACTATGTTTTTATATAATTAAATTATTACAAAATAATCACACATTATTGTTTAATGCTGTAACAGCAATTATTAGGGAAAGAGATGGCATATTTTTCTAATAATTAAATTGAATTTATAAATTTCAGGCTATTGAAATGTTATGAAATATTTAATTGTAACACTTCTGTATTCAGATATCACTTGAGTTTATGGACTTAATTAGCACTAATTCAGAAATTTGCTCTCATATATATATATAAATCACCTTAAGACATTCACTAGGCTAACACTTCTCAATTATTATTATATTCTTCAATGAAAAGTGCATTATTGTCCAAATATTTATGAAGATTTTTAATTTAATTATTTATTTGGAAAAAAGAATCCTTAACCTTTCCCGCGCTGTAGACGAATATAACCGCTAAGTTTGACTTTGCTCAAAACGCTGTGGACAAATGTACTCGCTTTTAAACATTAAGTGTATTGTCAGGACTAAATAGTTTTCAGTTTTGCCGCTTGAGTGCAGCAGTTATTGGGTAACATATCCCTTCGTTAAAAAACATAATGGCGGTTGACTCCGAACTCCGACTGTTGTGCGAGGAGCACCTAAGTTGGCGCGCCACACCACTCGTGCTCTGTTTCGAGCGACGCTAACGCTATAGACGAACTAACTCGCAAGTCAGTTCCGTGCAGACTCCGTGCGAAACTGTACTGTGTTTGTTGTTTTATTGTTTTTTGGCAGACAACACTTTATAGCAAGGAGAGAAAAGGGCACTGGGAAATGTGTTGTTTGCGCTCAACAAGGAATGAGAAAGGAAACGATTTATCTTTGCGAGACCTGCTCCGCGCGGCCCAACCTACACCCCGATGAGTGTTTCAAAGAGTACCATACCACACCCTGAGCTGTAAAAACAATGTAACACAACCATGGTTATATGTTCTTTTTTTTATTTCAATTCTTATAATATTTTATAATAACCTAACTACACAATACATTTTGCTGTCAAATAAACCCACTTTAATTAAAAAAACTATTTTTTTATTCCCATGTCTCATTTTTTGGTACAGTATAAGAAAATCGAAAAAAAAATTAGCATTGACTTTTTGAGAACCTAATTTTTTGGGGGTATGTAGCGTTACAGTGTGAGCGGTCCGAAATTTCCGTAGCGCGGGAAGGGTTAATATTATAATGAATAGTTTTAAATGACTGAACATTTTTAATAATATTTCCATGCTGACGGTAATACACATTGTTTTTATTCCCACAGCTGACAGTATAGGAACAAGGTCAAAAAATCCAAACATGAATAAAAAAATATTAGCTTTTGTATTCAACCTTCACTATGTAAAAGTGTTTTATTTAAGTGATCTTTAAAAGTCAAAAACAAAATTAAACTATGAAAACAAAATTTAATATGACTTAAAAATATAAATTAAGTTAACTTATTTTTAATATTTTGCACACTAAATAAAATCATAAAATATTAGATCACAAGCACCTCTAAGTCTACAATTCATACTTAGTAACTCAACTGTTATTACTGCTGGTCCTTGACACATCTATATTGCACCTCTTTTACTACCAAATAAAGTATACTTATCACCAAAAGTAAACAAATTGTTTTTAAAATTTAACAGCAATCGTTTTTAACTTTCTGATTATTTAAGGAAGATCTTAAAAAAAGCATTTACAGTGAACTGTTTTATAGATCTTTTCTCTGAAAAATTTCTTCCATTTAATGTTTTGAAAAACCGTTAACAGTTTAGCTAAAGTAAGTAATAAAGTCGAATTTTTCTCAGACTTTTCCCTTTTTTAAATTTTATTACTTGACATATTTACTTTATGCCAGTTAGTCTAATGAAAGCAGGGAGCGTACAATATAAGTAAACTGAAGTGTAAAATAATGTGTTTTAGGTTTCAACAGCAGGAAACTGGACTACCCCTTTGTTACTCTGCAAACCCTTTCACCATGCAGTAAAATATAATATCAGTCGAATAAGTAATTTTTTTTTTGTTAAATTGTTACATAAATGTTTTATAGTATAGCATAGATTTTAGTTTGTAGCTTACCGTATAACCAAGCCTTGCTGCTCTGTGAAGAATTGTTTCTCCCAATCCTTTGTTAATCACCCACCCTTTTATTTCATTTTGAATGTCCTCTTCAGATTCTGGATTTGGTTTTAATGGCAAACCCTAAACAAAATATATAAATAGCCTGTAAGTTAATATATTAATTGAACAAGAGTGAAGAAATTAAATGTTTATTCTATTTATGATTCTACTTTAAAGAAGGAGAAAATTTTTTTGACAATAATAAATGTTTCTAAGACCCGAGAGGCAATTAAATATGGTTTATGTATTGTATGGTTTTAAAGTAAATAATATCCTCTACACAAATAAAGATTTTGCAGAATTACAAAATTAAACAAAGGTGAGGATGTGCACATCGGAGTGCGAGGGTAGCTTAATGCTCTGGGGCTCTTGAGACTATACTATACTGGGATCCAGACAAACTATAGATATATAATCTGGCAGGGTCTTACGGACTATGAAGGATACGCACACCACCACTCACCAGAGGCGGCACCAAAAACCCAACCTACAGTTGTTCATTTGTCCTTAGTACATGACTTGCTTTCTAGAGAGGTCACTCAATGCCTGATTGCAACATTGTGATGGTATAATGTTTCCTCTTCTTTGTATTATAAACACAATCAATAAAAAAAGTACAATAACAACCAAATACGGTATAGTTACAAGAGTTTGAAGTGTGTTGTTAAAATTTGAGTTTTATTAAAACCCTTAAAATTATAAATGGGAATTACATGTTTTCTTGTTTACCTCATTTCCAACCAGAGTTTTAATGTTTACTAGAGAACTTCAAGGCCATTAGGTAGAGTTGCAGTTAACATCACTAAGTAAAAGAGTCAGTATATTTGAAAAATGTATTAGGACAGTACTAATTGTGCGCTCAAAATCGTTAAAATAATTTTGCTTGTATTTTTATTTAACTTAAACTCTTCGAGATTTAACCTGAACATTAAAAAAGCCTACATTTTTAAATGAAAAAATGTAATGTTATAGAGAAGAAGAAGGTCTGTCTATCAAAATACAGAAACAGTAATAATAGTAGAAAGAAATTATGTTTTGAGTTTTAAAAAATAATTCAGTTATCTTTTGAGCTACAGGGAAAATAAAAACCCATTACAAACTTTTTTTTTCGTAATATTTGTTTGTAAAGTTAGTAGTTTCAGAGATATTTGACACTAAAAATTTTAAATGGCCGCAATTATAAAAGTATCCAAAGAACTTCAGATTTTTTGTAAAAGGGTAAAAGGTTACGTAACAATATGTACACGAAATATCTATTCCCAAATGTACTTTTCATACATTATTTTAATAATTTTTGTTTGCCCATAAGTTAGTTCCAAGTCCAAGTTCATAAGATGTATTCAGATATTTGTTAAATGTACTTATATCATATTTAAAATGCAATTCGATATAAAAGACTTTCATTACAAAGGACATCGTCATCCCCCTATTAGTTCATTAAATCGAGAATCCACTGTATTAATATTACTGTAGTCACACTAATACACATTTTATTATTTTGAAAAAATTAAATTTAAGTATGATTAAACTTATGTTAAGTTATTTAATTATTTTATTTATCAGTTTTTGAATTAACAACCAAATATTACTAACCTTTCGTCTTTCTTTTCCAGATTCCCCCTCTTTCTCGCCTTCCTTTTTTTGTTGTTGTTTTTTCTTTTTTCTAATGTAATCAAACCCTGAAGATCTCAGTTTTCTCCTGATTGTTCTTAGCTTAAGTCTCTTCTCTCCAATTGTTAATGGTTTACTAGGGATTTCTAAATTTTCAAGTTTATCTTCAGAATGCTTAATATCTAACACTTCTGATTCAGTATCACCTGTCTCTTGGTGGTGCTTTTTCACACTAGCATAAGCTTTTAACAAATCAGTGTTCCTTTTTCTTCTTTCATTGCCATGGAGGAGTTGTTGCTTTGATTTTAACACAGCCTTGTTACTTCGCAGAACGGCAGCACTTCGCAAACCTGCCCTAGTACCACTCGAACTTGCACTACTATTAACACGTTTACGCATTAACACTTTCGCACTACCTTCGTCTTTAACACTTTTCTTTATTTCACACTCTGTATTCGATTTGTCATTGTTTTCTTCCCTACAGCCAGCTGGAGGAGCAGAAGCTGGTCTATCTTCACCAAAAACTTCACGAATCGTAGCTCGTTGCTGCAATACACGGGTCTGAGTTCTAGTCCGAGATTTTAAAACTATTGGAGGAAATTCATGTTCATTAGCAAAACCCCCATTGTGACGCACGAATGCTTCACGAAACCCGGCAACCGTTTGTTTGCGAAAATATCCTAAATAAACTGAATCATCATCATTTTCACAATCTAAAGATTTTAAATCAGAATTATTGACTTTGTGACCTTTTGGAGATTTTCCGGTTGAGTTAGAATTTGACACTTTTTTAGTTGGCGATCTCATTAATAAATCAAGACTGGGAGTTGGTAGAAGCTCAGGGCCATCTTTTTGTGGAATGATTTTGGGTCCTTTACTTTCTTTTACAGCTTCTTTCTCAAGGTTTTTTCTCAGTGATTTTTTGCCTTTACCTCCATACCTTTTAACAAGCCTATTTAAGAAAGAGTTTTCATCACCAGCCTTTCCACTATCCTTAGCTTTAGTGCATTCTTCACTGGCTTCAATATCACTATCATGCTTTTTGCAATTTGTTGAAAAATCTAAAGAATCTAGAGTCATTGGAGAGTCTGGGTCAAGATCTGGTAAAGAAACAGATATTCTAGGCCATGTGGGAGGTCGAGAAATATTGATTAACCTGGCTGGCATTCTAAGTGAACGTTTGTACTTATATAATTCCTCTTCCCAACCAGGCCTGAAGTCAGTCCCATCTCCAAATGGTGGCTTCTTTTTATCTTCAGTTTGTTTCTTAGTTTTTCTTGGTGAGCTTTGTTTCTTTTTCTGTTTTTCTTCTGAAGCACTTCCTTCTTTTGGTTTTCGCAATCTTAATCTTCTAGCAACTGTATCATTACTTTCATCGGCACTTGAATCATCTTCACTTTCGCTGGCTACCTTTTTTGCTAATTCAATTTTCAAACTCTCTGCTTTTTCTTTCTTAAATTCATTTCTTCTCAGAGATAAAGGCAAATCCTCATCTGAAGATTCTTCTTCTTTTTTAATATCATTTTCTTCCATTTTAATTTCTCCTTCTTTTTTCACGGTTATTGTTTCATCTTTTTTCATAGATTTTTGTTCTTTATTTGGAAGAACTTCAGCTTTTATAATTACTTCAACCTTTTTAACAGATACATCCAATCTCTTTATAATTTCACTCTTATCAGGTACTTCATCTTCTTTTTTTATACATATTTCTTTCTCAACATCTTTCATAACAATATCACAGACTGTATTTTCAATTTTAATATCAGCGTCAACAACTTGTACGTCTGAAGAGGCTGAGATGGCCCCTTCATGCAACAAAATATCACAAATTGAAGATATAGGAGTATTATCGGATAATTGTGCTTCTACAACTTGTGTTTCTGACATTGGTTCTACTTTCAAAGACTTCTCGTTTGTTGTTCCTTCTCGCATCTTTTTCCGTCGTCCTCTTCTTCGCATACTACCTGCACCTGTTTGTAGCTGCTCTAAAAACATGCTACATGTTTCACTCCAAAAAGAATCTCCTTCCTCTATATTACTAGTCTGTAAAGAAACAAACAAATACACATTTACTTAATAGAAAATATATAATAATATCCACATAAAAAATAATAGACTTTACTAAAAACATATCAATATTGAAATTTAAATAAACATAAAAGTTACTCCAAACTAATTAGGATGGATTCGTTTCCCAAACTAATGTAATAGGAATTTAGGTTTTGAAACTTATGTTTGATTAATTCTTAATAATTGTTATTTAAAAGTTTGTTAATATCTCCTTTAAATAGATTTTTCAAAACTAATCAAATTTACAACAATAAATAATTACTAATAAACATAATTTTGTTTTGTTTAAAGTATGAGCACAAATAGATATATACAATTCTTTTAAAGACAGAATAGTAAATTGCCTTAAATAGTGGATGACTGAGGTCTCAGCATAGTCATATTTTACTAACGATTCTGTCTTCATAGATTGTTTTCTTATGAATTTCATTTTGGGGATAATCTTATCTTTCATTTAAAATCTTGAATGGATTTAAAATGCTACTAACATTAAATAGTGTATATTTTAAGAGTGTATTACTTGTATATGTGACATAATCAATGAGTGTCCTATTAATTCAATATATTTAGACTTTTGTTACCTCTTTTGTCTGTTTTGAAGATTCGTCTGTATTGACAAGTGCTGTTGCTTGTTGCTTTTCCAATATCCGTTTGTCACGATCTCTACGCATTTCATGAAGAGACTGCCTTTCTAAGACTGGCATTTCACCTTCCGAGTCACTCTCACGGAAATCAAACACAGAAGCCTCTGAAGAACTACGAAGTCCACCAGGTTCTCTCGATGGTAGCAACGATCCCCCAGCTGAATTTGTAACAATGGATGCTGGTATTGCTCCTCCAACCGGTTCATCATCTGGCCGAGAAAATAACCTGTAAACAATTTAATTTCCAATTAATTTAACAGTTTATATGAGAAATCCTTTTTTATTATTTATAATCAATTTTTAAACCAACATTACTTACTAAGACATTAATTATTGTTTTTATGTCATAATGATTAGTTTGTTGTTTCCTTCAATTTTAGTAAGTACCATTTCCTGAAAATCCAACAGTCACTAAGTTTCCTGAATTTGTTTAACTGTTATTAATCATTAATAGATATTTATGTTACAAGTAATGAAACTGCTTTTACATCATTCGAAGGGGTTGTTTGTATAATCCCCTGAGTGATGTAAAGAAGCAGCTATCACGTGTAACGCACAATATTTGACCTAACCCCATTTTTAGAATATGGATAGAACAAATTTACTTGTGTTAGTAGAATTCAGAAATAATCGTTAGTCCGTGAATCAGTGCTATTTAAACAATACAATTTTGTTTAGTGTTAATTAAATTAATCTGCTGTAACAAACAATCAGCTGATCTTAGCGTTTCAAACAAGTAGATGTTTGAAGTGTGATGTAATCGTAACTTATGGAATCTTTAAATCATTAGAGGTGTAAAGTAGATCATTAAATTACTCCTGGACAGTTTAACACAATGGGGTTAGGTAAAAAAATAAATAATTCAAATAAAAGTAGCATTTAACACCTTTTCCAAGACATCACACTTCATTAATGTATTTGGTTAAAACTATTAAAGGTAAAAATGTTTCCTTTTCATTGGCCAGCACCTCTATTGATTTTAACAACATTTCAATCTTCAGCTATATAATTTAATGAGTTATTAATCTATGTCCTCGTTTTAATACTGACGACTTTTATCAAATATGACCTACATAATCACAGTTATCAAGGTGTAATTTATTCCAAGTGCGGGATAAAATAATGAATCCAATATTGTTATTACTGGTTTTATCACATTTTCAGAAAGTCAAAGGGAGGGTATATGGTAAAATACAAAGCTGGGGGTATCTTTCTTAGTGAGAAAAAATTCTTAAGCAAACCATTTTTAATTTTTAATGATAAATGTTGTTTATTTATTTACTTTATATCAGTAAGACTAATGAAGACAGGGAAGCATTGTATAACCCAAGTATAGTAACTTGTGTCAAACCTACCCAACTGTTTGAAGGTTCAGCGTCACTTAACCACTGTGTCACTCTGCTGCCTAAGTATTGTAATCTATGGTGTGGTTTCAATCACTTAATAACAAATAAATAAAGAATAGTACAATTTGTTATGACAATAATTTTATTTTGCTTTATTTGGCAGAACTATCCCATTCTAACTGCTTTAAATACAAAATCTTTGTTACTTCTAGAAGGAAAACCTGTTCATTTAAAATCAAATGAATGTTTAAATCCAATAAACATATTTAATACTATGACAACTTCCAATATTAGCTAGAAAATAATACAAATACTACAACTCACCTCCTTCTTGGAGAATTTATAACTCCACGTTCTCTTATTAGTTTTGGAGGACTACTAGTGCTTCCCCCACTACCACTTGGCAGTGCTGTTTGGTCTCCTTCTTGTAATGGAGTTACTTTACCTACAAAAAAATATTGCCTAATAATAAATTATACAACTCAAATTTGCAAATATATCAACAAAAATGAATAGGGATTAGTAAAAAGTTGCAGATATTCTAAGAAGCAGTGAGAACAGTGGAAGAGAAAAGATGCCAGAAAGGACTCAATTTTGTAAAATAAGAAGATTACGTAGTTATTTGTTGTTTACTTTAAACACTATTTTTTAAATAAAAATCTCTGTTTTACTATGTATTTGCTACAAAGTGTATGTGAGGAAATATAATTAAAATTCTTTGCAAAATAATCAATTGTCTAATATTAAATCTGTTATACCTTACCACACATCAGTACAAAACATCAGTTAATCCAAAATTTCAAAAATCTAGCAACATGATGTAGCCTAAAGTATATCTAAAATTTGTGGTTAGTTTATTAATTCAGAAGTTCTATATTAAAATAAGTTTCATAACAAAACTCACCTATATCAGCAGCGGATGCTAAATGATGAGCCTGAGAAGCAGGAGGAGGAGAAAATATTCCAGGAGTAGTTCGAGGAGAATGGACTGAACTGTTTGATCCTGAAATCACACTTGAAGCAGGTGTTGGAGTTCTTGTGTTATCAACACCCACACTTGGCCCCACCTGAGATAAATATAAGCTTCAGTTAAAAGTGTATTGTGAGCATTCAACATGTAATTTTAATTTTATATCTTTAAGGATGAGCACAAACAGTCCTACAGAACCTCTGCAGCAATCTTATGAGCTTTTTTTTTTTAGAAATTTGAAAACAAACTTGTCTAATTTGCAGGAATTTGATCATGAATTTAAAACTATGACTTCTTGTTTACAAAAATTACAAATATTTGCTTAAAACAGGATGTTAAAACATGAAGTTTGAGTTGAATCATTTGAAAAAATCATATTATGGCTAAAAACTAAAAATTAGAATGCCATTTGGTGTGACAGAAGTTCTTACAAGCGATATTCTAGTTTGTAAATGGTAGTTTGTACAATGTGGTTTGATGAATTTACTAGAGTGGTAACACACACCTAAGACATGTTATGTTACTTATGAGGCTGACTTTTTCATCCAGCGGATATTTTTAATTTAGTAGGTACTTAATATTAATTTTAAACTTTTATTGCTAAATCTAAAAATATTCATGCATATTTTAAATACATAAAGAGGTAAATCGGCATTATGTGTCTTACCAAAGTAAATCAAGGTTTTGAGCTGAAAACTATAAACTAAGCTTACTTACATTTGTTAAGTTTTATTCTTATACAATGTGATTAAGCAAAATGCTATTAAGAGTAAATATTAAATTAATTAAAACAAAATATTTCTAAGTAAATAATGAGCTGGACTTGTGAGAACAATATAGATGAAATAAAACAATAACACAAAATCTCACAACAAATACGTTTAATAAATCAAACGCGTTTCAACGACAAAGTTGCCATCCTCAGTGATAAAGCTACAAAAGCCAAACTATAACTCAACTATAACTAGTTATAGTTTGGCTTTTGTAGCTTTATCACTTAGGATGGCGACTTTGTCGTTGAAACGCGTTTGATTTATTAAACGTATTTGTTGTGAGATTTTGTGTTATTGTTTTATTTCATCTAAAATATTTCTACTTTTTAAACAAGGAAAAACAATTAAGTTTGTATCAGTATGTAAAAATAATATAATAAATAACACAGTGCCATACTGTATAGTATTTTTATGGTATTGGTTTTCTCGTTAGTTATTAAAGTTTTGTTTAAAATTTTTTTTTATTTTACGAGAAAATATTAGTGCCTCCTATTATGTAAAATATTTAGAGTAAATAAAGCCATATTTAATTGACATGCTAGCAATGCCAGTATACAAGACTAGTAAGTATACTGTTGGTGTTAAGTAACTAGGGTTAAACGAAAGAAAGTGTTACCTGCTTAAGCTCAGCTTTGGTACGTATCCTAGCAGCTAAGAATGCCGCTAATCCATCAAATTCTCCACCTGATTCAAGACCAGATGTTGTACTGTTGTCTTGTCCAGCTTTTGGCAAGACATCATTCCTTGGAAATCTGTGAGGAACATCGCCAGGCCTAGGCTGATGACTATTTGGTATTTTTTCTCGAGATAAATTTTGTTCATTATCCAGTCTTACAGACTCTACTGCTTTAGGAAGCTTGTATCCGGGATATGGTGGTGTTGATGTTCGTTCTAAGGCAATTGCTCCAAAAGGTGGAAGATTATGCCTACCGACTGGAGGTTGTGTGGGTGCTGTTGGAGATTTATTTTGGTTAGTTGTTCTAAACAGTTGCGGAGGCTGTGATCGTGGCTCAAGAGAATGGTATACTTTGCCATGGTTTAATAAACTTTCTTGATGAAGTTGCTGTTGCTGCTGTTGTAATTGCAGGTTCCTAGCTTCCTTAATTTCTAAACTATTTCTTAAAATACTTAATACCCTTTTGTCAGCAGCACCATTATTATTTGGAAGTACAGGTAACCTCGAGTGCGATGAATGCTGGTATCCTTCTTGCGATCTAGGCGATGCATTTTGATTCGCATATTGTGGAAGATTTGATGAGGGATAATACGGTACTGAAAGAGATGGGTTTGATGGGATTCGATTGACAGTATATGGTTGCTGACGATCTAATAAGGAATGATTTGATGAATGATTTTGAGACGATTGATGGCTATTTGGTAAAGACTGCAGGGCATAGGAGGTAATAGTTTGTGAATGTTGACGATGTCCATCATTATTTCCGCTACTTTCGTTGGTAACTCCATTTATTTGTTGTCCTCTAGCATAAGAGTTCAACCTTTGTTCAATTTGTTGATCAATTGTCTGCCGCCAAGTATCAACTTTGGTAATTTTAGCAGGTAAAGGATGACGTAAGTCAGAAGATGATGGTCTTTTAGCTGGTGGGTAATTGCCTTCTACAGGAGATGCTGAATGTCCTGAACTAGAATGATTAGAAGTTCTTCTTTCAATATATTCATACCCTGATTCATTTCCTCGTTTTGTTGGATCAAAAGGGTACTGATTTAATGTTGCTGAAGAAAGAGAAGGAAGTGTTCCTAATGAAGAAGTATGACTGACAGTTGTAGGTGTTCGATGGTGTGAAGGTGGACCTGTTGCTGGATAAAACTGTGCTTGTTTATTGTGATGTTCATACGCAGCACCAGGAATACTTGTTTTCTTAAAGCTACCCATGTGTGGCAAACTACCCTGGTAGGAAGTGTATTGATTCGGTGTTGGTTGATGAGAATGTGAAGATGAACTTTTTCTATGCCTCTTTTTAATATCAGTGTGGTAGTTTACAGTAGGTGTATTTCCAGGTAATTGAGGACTAAGATTTTGCTGGAAATTAGGTAGGAAATCAACTTTTGGTGCACCGGTCATAGATTGAGGAGGATTTGCATTTCCATGTGACTCAAATGTAGGGTAGACCACACTTGTTGGTAATTGCAATGGTGGAAGTATTGCAGAACCACGACTATTACTTGTTTTTGGAGGTGTTTTGGTCCTCATGTGTAACATTTCGTGACTATGGAAAGCAGCACCATTATTAAATGCATTCTCCGAGTCATCCTTGGCTGTTGAATCGGCAGATTGTCTGACGGTTTTAACGGAGAGATCTAAAGGAGATTCACGCTTTAAAACTCCAGATGTTTGGCGAGCGGGTATCGCTGGTACTCTCTGTTGGTTGGTTGTTTGAATATTAGGTGCAATTTGTGAACTGGGTCGACTATTACTGGAAGAAGCTGAAGTGTAATAAGCCTAAAACATACAATACATGTATATGTTAATATTATTAAATTAAATCAAAACATTGCACAAGTAAAAATATACCTATTTTTATTAAAAACTGTAAATTATTTATGAAAACAAGTTATTTGTTGTCAGTCCATTGATGGCAATTAAAATTTAAAATATTGAGATTGCATTCATATTTTAAAAATTATATAATTTCTTGAAATTAGAACTAAAACTAAGAGATGTTTTTATTGAAAATGAGTTTTACTGTATAAACATATATGGTCAAAATATTGTAAACATAATAAAACATTGAAATTGCTAAATTTGTACAGGTCTTTCTTTTTCTGTTTATTTGTTTGGTTTTTATTATTGTTGTGTAACAAATTGTATACTAATTTATGGCAATAATTAAAATAAGCTTACCAGTTAGTTTGCATATTGAACAGTTGCAATAGTTATATATACAGTATGTATATTGTTTAGTTTTTTTAATAACTAACTTATTTGAAATAAAATGTGTGGCTACCATTCTTCTATTTTATATTAATGACCTCTGGTTACATCCCCACTATAATACTAAGCAGATCTTTTGAACTTGGGTCAATGCTCTTTATCTCAAAAATATTAAAAACTGTGCTGTACCTAGCAGAGCCTAAACTATCAAGCTTGAAATAATTCTTAATTTTACGTAATTTCAGCAGCACACAATTATTGTATTTTATTCTAAAGGTTGCCTCATTCAAAGTCAAAGAGTGAATGTGATAGCAAGATTTCCTTAATTAATTTCTAATGTTTGTATTTTTATTTTCTCCACCCTATACGTCGTATATGGAGAAAATATTGTTTTCGTAAAAATGTTCGAATTTGAATTTTCAGTTGAATTATCTGTTTTGGTGCTCCCAGAACCCCAAAAAATTGTTTAGTGCAATTATCTGTGTTGGTGCTCCCTGAACCCAAAAATATTTTTAGTGGAATTTTTTGTTTTGGTGCTCCCTGAACCCAAAAAAGTGTTTTTAGAGTGGTGTCTGTCTGTCAGTCTGTATGTATACACGACCAGAGAGGACACTATTGGTCCGATTTTCATGAAATTTGGTATGTAGGTACTAAACCCTAATATCTCTAGGAGTTTTTTTTCATTTTTTGGAATTTCAATCTTTAAGGGTAATTTACCCCTAAAAACCCATAAAAAACGACAAAAATGCAAATTTCTCAAAAACGGCTCTAACGATTTTGATCAAATTTTCAGTATTTATAGTGCTTAAGATGCCAAACAAAATGACACCACCCGCTTTTATAAAAACTTCGGCGTTTTATAAGTATGGGGAAATGTTTAAAAATAAACAAGTTTGTGTTGTCAATCTAGCATCGCGGCAGCGGCCGCACAGGGTAGCAGTCCCCGTAGCACCACGGTAGCAAGCACGGCCAGTAATTCAAAGGTCGCGCGATCGAATCCCGCCTGGGACAATAATTTTTTTATACGATTGACGTAGGTAGAATATTATTTTTTGGTTTTGTTCTAAAAAGTAGTAAATAAAATGATTAAAAACAATATAATTTTGACTACAGTAAGTTGGGAGAAAGTTGGTGTCAGTTAACTGATACCGTTTATTACTTAATTGGTTACAATTGTTTACTTAAAGTAAGCACAACCCTTTTGCATTGCCTGTATATAGGCCTAAACAACTATTACACTTATTCCATTTTTAAGCACATTGTTCCTTTTGGATTGTCTGTATGTAGGCTTAAAAAAACTATTAGGCCTAGACTTATTCCATTTCAAAGCACATCGTCCTTTTTGCATTGCCTGTATATAGGCCTAAAAAACAATTTTCCATTTTAAAACACATTGTCCCTTTTGGATTGTCTGTATGTAGGCTTAAAAAAACTATTAGGTCTCTACTTATTCCATTTTAAAGCACATCGTCCTTTTTGCACAGTCTGTATATAGGCCTAAACAACTATTACACTTATTCCATTTTAAAGCACATTGTTCCTTTTGCATTGTCTATATACAGAGTGAATCAGACCCACCCGTGCGCAATGTATAGCGATTCTTTTCAAATCTCAAAAATGACCCAAAAGTGCTTTTTTGGGTAATGGATGTCGTTTTTTTGGAAATTTTCAAATATGAAAGTAGGTCGATGGTAAAGGTCTCTCTCTGTTCACTGATCATTTTGGAAAGAAAGGTTTTAACTTATCTTACTGCGTATGTACAGGGTGTTCCAAAATGTCCAAAAAGTTGTGTTTTGCAGATAGTTATTTTATCCTAGATTCATGAAAAGATACCCCTTCCAAAAATGTGCTTAAATTTCCTTACTAAAAAATTTCAAATTTAAAAAATACCTACAATTTTGAAGAAAAACAAACATAATAAAACTTAAAAACTCCAAATACTAACATTAGACGTGAAACACATCGTTGAAAAGGTATTTCAAAAACAAACATTTTTGTATTTAAAGTTTGAATTTATCTTTATATTTATCTACTGCGTATACATACAGACAGACATTATGTAAAAACCACTTTTTTGGACTTATTGGGCTCCAAAACGGATATTTCCACACAAATCTCAACATCGATCACTATACTTTCTCTATACTATAGTATAGTGAGAAAGTAAAATGATGTATTTCTGATGTGTATCTAATTAATCTGCCTGTGATTTTTCACGGGGGCTTACTAGTCTAAAATAACCAAGATAGATCCATTCGACCGGTAAGAGCACGTTTTCCTACATTCTGCTTTAACGGTTCTATTGGTTGTACGTTCATTTTTTATTCCAAATATATGACCCCAATAAAGAAGATTGTAAAAGATTTATAATCAAAATATTTCTTATAAGAAAACTTATCAAAATCGGGTTTCCCTTTCTTTGATATAACATTAAAAAGCAATACGATATATACAAATAGACAAAACCTAAACTTAATAAACATCCATAAGGCCTTAAACCCTATAACTTTTAAAATAACTGTCTCTGCACTACGTATATTTTACACAACAGAGGAACAGTAAAACTCAACACAATTTATAAAATGTTAACTATCCCAGTAAATTAATAAATTATAAGTATTGATAATGTTTGATTTGCCTTCTAGTATAAAATTAAAGATAATTACTAGTAGGAAGAAATACTTTCAAAGCAATACAGTAACGTTTTATCAAAATAACAAACATTTTACACAGTTGAACAATAGCCTATTGCATACAGCATGGAGGGGCTAGACAATAAAACAAACTATATTTACCTAAGTCGACTGAAATCACAATCATTAATGAAAAGAAGTAGATGTGTATACAAAAATAAATTAACGTCTATGGTGTTTGCACGTAGAGTTAAATAAACCATTTAAAAATTACAATACAAATACTGTATATCAATAGTAAGACAAAACCAATATTTTGAGTAAATATGTAAAATTATAATGGAACATATCAAAGCGGACTCGGTTCGCAGAAGTCCTTATATTTTATTCTTAAATTAATATTCACAGAAATATTAATTTAACATGCAGTGGAAATAAACACATAACATAGCCTTTATAAAATTAAAATTATCGTGAAATTAAAATTTAGTTTTTGGTGATTAATAGCACACGGTTGGAAACTAGAGCGACAAATTGCGATTATTGACTCACAAAATCTAATAATGTACTCAGTTGTTAAACAAAAATTATCCCAGGTGACTTACTTGAAATTGAAAAGGCATTACGGTTAAAAGTGATTGAGATTGTCCAATCTCCACATTCAGCCATTATTTGGTTCACTCAAAATAATCTTTCCTTAGAAGTTTAGTTTCTTTTCGTGGAACAAATCGTTTAAAATCTCTCAGTAACTAACACAGCTGACACAGAACTACACCACAGACTCGCACAGAAACACTAAAATATGTCGGCTAGGGCGAGAAAGTCCAAAACTTGGACCTGAACCCTCCCCCATTGTCTGAACTTGTCGCCTACTACCTGCTTCTTGCCTCTTGCCAGCTACCCCTGCTTTCTGCCTTCCCTTATTCCACTTGTTTAACTTCTTACAAAACTAGCGATTGTAATACGACTGGAGGATCACATCGCAGACTACAGGTTCATTGTTGAATCTCTGACGTGCGAAGCTGAAGTATTTTTGTACAAAATAATATTAGGCTATGTGCATTTTATTTTCAAACTATGACTCAAATTGGGAAAGACAAAAGGGTAAACGTCAAAAACGAGTTCTTACATTGAGCCAAAATTATTAATGAGAAAATTCAGAGTTAAAATGTTGAAATTTAACAAAAGAGTTTTTGAAAATATTACTCCAAAACCACCTAGAATTTCTGTACTACCAACAGCAAACGAGTAGGCCTATTACTCGAACACATTTACAAAATTATTTGGTATTCAAATTTTTTAAATGAAACCAGGCAAAATATTATTTTTATTAAGATGAAAAGTCAAAAATCCACCATGTTATCAGGACAGCCAGATAAAATAAATAAATTTAATGATACAGACATTCTAAAAACCGTGAAAGTATAATTATTTTTTAATGTCAATTTCCATTTGTATTATATTTTGAAATAACTTTTAACTAAAATAAACGTATTGTGTTGGTATATTTATAATATTTTATGGTCCCATAGGTTATTTCATTTAAGTCAGACATTCATTAATTAGGACAACTACGAGCCCAAATTAGTTCGTTATTAATTAATGAGGTCTCACTACCAACATATTAAGGGTAAACTACCTCGACCACTTAAATATTTCCTCCATTAAAATAATGTTAGACTTAAACTTAAACAAGTTTTCTTATATGTAATTATCATTCACGATTTATTTTGTTTAACAACGTTGCCGCTTCTTTTATCCATTAAAAAATACAGTAAATAATTTAAGAAATTTTCTTTCTTTTTACTGTAGAAAAATTAATACAAATATTGTACATAATTAAAAACACTCGAATTCACGGGTTAGTTTAAAAAAATGAACATTCCTGATTAGGTATGGAAATGGAGACAATTCATTTTAAAGTTACTCTCTTAGGAGGATTCTCTTTGAAAATGTTGCAGTACTGCAGCTAAGCCTTTACATCTCACATTAAACTCTGACCAAACGTTTAAAATCAATAGAAGAAACACCTAAAAACGAAGTCAAACTGAAATCAATCTTTAAAAAAAGTTATTTTTGTGTTCTAAGAGTTTTAAACGTTCTATAAATATTTCAGAACTACTATACAACAAATAAACATAATTTATGAATTGCAATCGCGAAAAGAGACTGCAGGACCTAATAAATAGTAGAACCTAGATAATGCGAGCTAATTGGGGCTGACTGTACCTCGAACTATAAAAAAAACTCGGTATACGCGCAGAAATTTACAAAAATAAAGAATAATATATTTTTTAATGTTTTAATTAGTCAAAATGTTAGAACATTTAATAGTAGAAAATGTTTCGATTTTATCTCAATTACGGCGCCATTCCCCTACAGTTACTTCACCGACACCGTGCTCAGCTGAAAGTTTTTTCAAGGTGTCACTATTGTCTAGTCTTTTCAAGGCATCTAATTTTTTTTGTTGGCATAAACATTCTTTTAGCTTTTCCGCTCATCGTTACAAAAATGCTATCAAAATAAAAACTTTTAACAGAAACAGTAAAGAATGCATTCACTAATCGACAATGTTACACAACACCGATAGGCGTAGCGTACTTCCGTGGGAACTGACAGTTTACTATTGAAATTGAACTATTTTTAGAACAACAAGAGGGTGAGTCAGTCAAGTATGGGATATATATGACTGAGCTGACATGAAATATAAGCGGCATCGGCGAATGAATATTGACTCATTACCTAACTGCGAGTGGTGGTGTGTCACCAAGCCCGCCAAGTGAGCACTACCAATTCGATCCCTTGACACTTTCAAAAGACTAGTTGGCATTTTAACGTACAACGGGGTGGTGGTAATTTGAATTTGCGCTACAATCGATGTTTTAAAAGGTTTAAAATAGTAAAAAAAGCAGTTTTTTAATGTCGAAACACAGCTCGAAATACCCGGACCCTCGAACTACTGCGACTCGAATTATCGAGGTTCTACTTACCGCAATTCTCATAGAATCACAAACTTATGAATACTAAATATTATGCTGAGGAAGATTAGGTATTTTCAGTGATTGCTTAGCTTAAATATAGTGCTACTATGTCCTGCTTTAATTAAGTACATATTAATATTCTGAACACAAAAATAATTCAGACTATTCAAATGCGTCAATACTAAAAAGGATGCGCTTGAAACTGTAGTTAAAAGTAAAAGGTCTACACTAATATCGCCGGGACCAAAATTATTTCCCCCAGGATATCCCACTTGTGAACTAGCCGAGACAATAATAATTATCGTACTATACTGTATACCTTCTGTGTGGCGTGGATAATGACAAATTCGTCTACATTTAATAAAACCTTGAATGGTAAAACATAATTTCTGAAATTACCTGTTGCTGTTGTTGTTGTGCACGTTGTTGCTGATGTTGTTGAAGTGGTTGCTGCTGCTGCTGTTGTTGTTGCTGCTGCTGCTGATGATGATGGTGCGATTGTTGTTGATGTAATTGTTGCGCATGTTGTTGCTGCTGTTGGTTGTGTACATTAGATGAATACTGATGGCTTTTTAACGTCTGCTGGTGATGTTCTTTGACCACATCTGTTTGTCTGGAGTTTATGCTGTGTTGAAGACTTTGTTGATACAACGAAGCTTGGTGCTGTTGAAGAGCCTGTTGGTGTTGTTGTGTCAGAGTCGGCTGATTGTTTTGTTGATTATGGTTTTGAGAATTTGAATGGTGTGATTGTTGATTTTGCGATTGCTGTTGTAATAGTTGTTGTTGCTGTTGAATATGAATTTGAATGTTTTGTTGTTGCTGTTGTAATTGTTGTTGCCTCTGTTGGTGCGTCGAATTCACGTAAACAGAAGATGTTGACGAAGATGAGGATTGTGGGTAGCTAGCTGCGGATATAGTCGATGTAGGTATCGATGAATTGTGGGTATAATTATATGTTAGACTCGCGGATGAAACGACAGGGCTTGTCGAACTGTGTTGATATTTCGCAGCTGGTATTTGTTGGTACGGTGCTCTTGTACTGTCTCGAGCATGACTCTGATTCGCTAAAGTACTCGGACTGTATGAACTATGTGTGCTCTGTGAGTAATCTGCTGTTCGATATTGAGGTGGCATTGTTCTCGGAGATAATGAAGAAGGTTTAGAAGTAGCGTGTATATTAATTTGACTAATTGACGGAAGAGGAAGATGTTGCTGTGAGACTTGTGAAGACGGTCTATGATACAAAACACTTTGGGAAGCTGAAGTAGACGATTCTCTACTAGCTGTCCTAACCGAATGGTAATTCACTGATGAAGATAAAGCAGCGATAGGTGGTAAATTATGCTGATGCCTTTGTGAAGGTTGATTAGTTTGTACATCAGGAAGATAGTTGGTAGTCTGTACGGAGTCTTGTAATCTGCCATTGTAAACCGTATGCAATTGAGACGTATGAGAGGGAGACTTTCCAGACTGTTGGCTTTGTACGTAATGGTTTTGAGATTGTATCGCTGAATGAGAATTTGGCGGAGTCTGAGCAACGACAGTGTCCTTGCTTCGTTGACTGCCGGTAGGAGGCCAATACGAGAGAACGGTAGGCGAGGATGACGGTACTGTTAGAGGAGGATTATTTTGAAACCCGTGTTGGGGAGGTTGCACCGGAGTAGCAGCTCCGGGATGGTTAGGTCCTGTATTCCCCACGGACGAAGCAGCTGATCCTCCGACGCTGTTGTTAGGACTCGTAGGAACCCCTTGAAAGTATTTACGCGTGCTCTCCAGCACATTGTTGAACGATACATCCATGATGGGAGAACCCCCTGAAAAATAAAAGTAAATTAGGTGAGCAATTTAAACCTACATATTTCACATTTTACAAATTTATTTATCTGCAACAAAACTACGCAATATAATAAAATTATAATTACAATTCGTTCAAATATTTGTAATGGTATCCCAGTTATTATCTCGGGCCTGGCATTGCCATGGCAACAGCGCGTTATTGCGTTTTATTTATGTATGTCAAGAGGTATTCAATAACAGTTTCATTCATTTACACGAACATCAAAAACCCGTTAAAACTTTCTCAAACGTATTCAAAAATAAAATGCGATGTAATTCTATTTATACAACTGTGTGTTTGTAAAGAAGACATTTATTGATATGCAAATATTTATAAAACCTAAATATCTTTAAACAGGAATAATAAAATCGAAGCCATTTTTATACAAATGTAATGCAACATACTTGGTAAGAGTTGTTAAACATTTCTTACCTCGCTTTCCTTATTCCGAACTATGTCTAAATATACACAGCGTAGGCTAATCGTTATTCTTAAATTTAATTATCTTACATTGCAGTACTGTAGTTACCATAATGCGATTATCCTAGACACCAAACCATAATCAACTTAAAAGTGTAGGCTATGTGCATTTACCTATCTAACTATATATTATACTACAAGGTGTTTCAAGTGGAATCTACCTTTCTTCAGAAGCGTATTCTCATTAAAATAATGAAAAGTTCATACAAAAGTTCAGAAAAATAGTTACGGAACCTGGTTTTGTGTTTTTTGATCCAAAAGAAGAAAGGAACTAAAATTACTTTTATTTCACCTTTATATATATATATTATTTTTTATTTGCACAAACTGTCGTAATTTTGCACTCACTACATCCAGACTCCAGGATACATAAAATGTATAGATGGAAAATCTCGGTTGTGTTCGTTATTAGGCGAATTTTTTTTCGTAACAATGGTTAAAATAGGAGTGGTAAAAAAACTTAAAGAGTAGTAGGCCAATCGAACAAATTTTTGAAATGTTTTTCATTACAGAAACTGTTAGAAGAGAATAAGTAGAAAAAAGGAATTGAAAACTTAACTCCTTAGTAGACGCAGTATCGAATCCGTTTAAAATTATTATAAACCTTTTAAATATTATCTAAAACTTTTATATGTAACAACTGTTGATACGACCTTGCCGTACTGCAGGGGGTGACTAAAACGACTCAGCAGAACAAAAATGAATTACTCCCTTAGTAGAAACAATATCGAGCCTCTTCAATATTCTTGTAAAAATATCACCAAAATCTGTTGTCTGGTCTTTTTTTATAAGTGTAACTCTTAACGCAAAGTGATGGAAAATTATAGGTTGAAAAACAAAATCGTTATGATTTGTTATCCCCTTGGCAGGCACAGTATCAAATCCATTAAAAATTATTGTAAACCTTCTGAACAAATGGTTGATACGAACAACCTTTACTGGAAAAGTTAACCAAAATGAGACCATAGTGTATACATAATTACTTACTTCCTTAGAAAACTTCCTTATTTACTTGAATATTAAGCTGTTTCAAAATTGTTATAAAACTTCTAAATATTGCCAAAATCTTTTGCCTGAAACTTTTTGTTTTACAACTGCTACTTCTAGCACATGTTGAGACCAAATTTGTTTAATGCCTAGCTTATGGGAACTTCAAAGTAAATGCTAGTACAGTAAATAGGACCATAGAAATATTCCTGCGCTTGTATGCTAAGCCGAAAAGGATTATTTTTTCATTTAATAAATATCTATCATTTACTTTATAACGAGGCGAAGATGAAAAAGATAATAATATAATTTAAAAATAGCATTTATATGCTGTTCAATGTAAGTTTAAACTTGATTATTCTGTGTTGAAGTGATATAAGCACAGAGGTCCAGTTTAATTAGGCCCAGTTTCTTACAACTCTAGGTAATTGATGATAGAGAAAGAACAAAATAAACCTTTAATAGGGGATCAGAGTGGCGCAGTGTTTAAATACGCTCGTCCAGCTGCTACAGTTAGATTTTCGCGAACACCTTTTCGTATTTTAAAGCATAATTACTGGCGTACGATTTGCATGTGTTATTCTCTGCTCCTCGTCTGTATTGTGTAACACATAAAGTAGAGACGTGAGACGACGAACAAAATAAATAAATAAACCTATAGTAAGAGCATGTTAATTCGGACCCTTATTATATGAGCTTTGCTTGATCTGGTCAACTATATAGGTTTAGTTGGTAGGCTACATTTAAATTTTGAAGCATTGATTCTATACTTTATCAATTCATAAATTAAAAATCTTGTTAAACAGGAAAAGCATTTCCAAAAGCTTTTAAATGTTATTCAGCCTGAAATATTATTATTATTTATATTATGTTCAGAGAACATATTATTTATATTATGTTCTGCCCCTGGACGCTTCGCGTCAAAACCCCGCCTCGGCCTACGGCCTCAGATGGCTGATTCACTTCGCTAGCAGTTGGAAAACTCGCTAAAGGCTCTCGCTAATCGTTGGCTCGTTTGTACCTGGGTGACCGAGCATCGCTCAGTATTTTAACATCTGGATTGTCTATAATGTACCTATTCGAAAACTTAGTGACTTTAAAGGTGGTATAAAAAGAAGTTGTATCTATTCGTCTTCTAAGTGACTTGATAGGTGTTATAAAAAGAAGTTCAAAGTTTAAATTTTATACGCATTTGTCAGAGTTTATTCGCATTTTTGCAGACATAAGACCTAGCGCATTCGATTCCTGAAGTCAAAAAACCCCTATATTAAAATTTTCACCAAATCGTTAGAGCCGTTTTCGAGATCCGCGACAGATACAAAGATAGGTACAAGAATTGCTCATTTAAAGTAATAGGATAATATAATATAATAATATTATGTTCATAATGTATTATTTACATACACACTACTTTAAATGTATAAAATACATTTTTTGTTCTTAAAGCAACACACTCATTTGTTTTTAATTTCACCACATGTTATAGGTTATTTTATTTAATCTTGACATTTATTTCGAACGACTGCAAGTTCTAATTAGTTCGGATTAATCAGATCTTACTTTCTAATTGATGCAATTGTAGTTGCATTTATATATCCTCAAGACAGACGGCAGTATTAGTCCGGGCTACTTACACGAGATCGAGGAACCAGTTCTATAAGTTCAGGTAAAAACATAAATGAATCACGCAGCTGAACCGCTCACGTAAGTTTAGGGAGTTTACAAAATTAAATTTAAGTGTTTTAGGGTTTCAACCAACGATTTGGGAAATTGGTCTACTCACGAAGGCGCTGAATAGCTGTCTGTGTGTACGAAATATATTAGTAGAATTTGTTTGCACCTAAGCCTGCAACTTTGACTCACGAGCTGCTTCGCTTCACTCGCAGCTTGCAAAACTCGCTTTGCAAGTTTGCACCTCGACCTTACGGCTTCATGTTGAGGACTGGTTCGCTTCGCTCGCAACGTACAAACGGCTTCGGATCAGAAGGTGCTTACGGTAAAATCTCCCCATGTGGTTTGAACCGGGTATTTTATGTTATTTTACGTTTTGATCGATTTTGGTGGAACCAAGCTAGCTATAAGGTCGTGCAAAAAAACAAAATATGCAGAATAATTTCATAAATTTCTTTTTTTCATCTCTAAAAAAAGTTTTATTCTAGTACGAAAAATCTAAAAACATTTGTATTTCCTGTCGAACAACACGTTCGGTTGTTGTTTTTTTTGGGCTAACGAACTAGTCCGAGCAACTTCCGACAACCAACGTCTGTAGCAAATTTGGACCAAATTGAACTTAAAATGCGACGTTACAGTGCGGACACATATATATAATATATACAATTTTTAATAACACCCCAAAACGTGTTATGGGGACCACGATCGGTGCTCATTTACTACCCCCGACCAAAGGTCTTACCACTAGGGTCACTGCAATAGCTTTCCTATGGAAATTCGCTAATGAACACTACATTTTTAACTGGAATACAACTTTTCAAAAATAATTCGTTTGTTATTAGAACGCATTTCAAAGTCAACACGCCATATTCAGTGATGCACAAGCTAGGATAATCAAATTATAATTTGGTTTTACAACATAGTTGGTTTTACGTTAACGTGTAATTTTTTTAACGTAATGCACAGTGTACAATTTGAGGTTAACAACCCTTACACCACAGCTGATGTGCCATAATGTTTATTTTAGATTTGCAGTTATTGACACAATTTGTAAATACAAATTAGAGCTGTGAAAAAGGAAAACGTTTTTACTGACAAATTCTTTTTTACGTTAAACGGTCGGCGATATATTCGACTAGGACAAAAGAAAAAATTAAAACGAGGAAGAAGAAGAGGGCCACGGAGCGGAGAAAGTCAACTGTGTAGGTCAGTGACCGCGAGATAACAGGACTCCGAGGACAAGGATCCTTTCAGCCAACATATTGTTAAGGATCTTGAGAGATGTGTTTAGGCTACTTACGTCGTATTTTATTTACGTTATATAAATAAACAGATGGTAAAGACATATATAACACCAGAGTTATTAAATTCCCTCACTGACAAAAAAAAAAACAACTGTCACTTCCAGTTTATAATTTTTTCAAAACACAGTTAATTCAAAAGGGTATTTTTATTCAGGTTCTATTTATTTTTTCTCAAATCTACAAGATACTCCACATACTGGAATAAAAGAAATGTTGAACACATGCTCAACAGTTTCTCAATATTACGACTAACAACTAACATGGTTGTAAAAGTTGGATGATCTATTTTAACGCAAATAAACGGTACCAGAAACTGGCACATACTTTCTCACAAACATATTTAAATTATTAAACAGATTCACTGTGACTTGTAGGGTGGGGTAAGAGAGATGATTTTTTATTACAGTAGGAGATTAACTAATAAATATTATTATCATCTAGAGAGAAAACTATTCGATCGATTTCGAACAAATTTGCACCAAACACGTCAATTAGGCCTGTATAGATAGACGAAAAAAGGTTTTGAAAAATTTTGAAAAACAATCACCTTTATGGCCAAAAAGCCCCATATTAACTAAACGAGAATTTTTAGAAAGATGCGGTTTTTTGCATATGGTAGGGTACATTAAAGGCTAAAAATAAGCCACATTTTATCAAAATAGTTAGAGCCGTTTTTTTTTATACAAAAAATAATCCCCTAACTGATTTTTTGGGGTGTTTTTGCCAAAAATGGGGTTGTTTTTCAAACCCGTCTTCGTGCATCTATACAGGCCTACTTGACATGTCTGGTGCAAATTTGTTTGAAATCGATCGAATAGTTTTCGCTCTAGCTTTGTATACATACAGACAGACATTTTGTAAAAACAACTTTATTGGACTCAGGGGGTCCCAAAACGGATATTTCCACAAAAATCTCAACATCGATTTTTTTTGCGATAGCTATACTTTCTCTATACTAGTACAGTGAGACAGTAAAAGAACCTTGTAGAGTAGGCCTATACAATTTCCAAATACTTTTTTTTGGGTGCATGGTGTATGATTACGCTGAAAGTTCAGATCACAGTTAAAGGATATTTTACACAAAAGTCTAATTGGAATAAAAATGTGTGGCGCGATTGAGGCAAACACAATCGTCTAGTATTGAATGACTCCCTTCTTCCCGCGTCCTTGCCATTGACTTGGCGACATTTCTCAGTCGCAGATAAAGGCGAAGAGCACTATTTAGTGCGTTCATTTACGGTTTTTGGTGTAGCATATGATATATTCTTTCCGTTAAGAATTTCGTGTTTTTCTAAGCTAAAGTTAGATTTGAAATTATGCTTACTCGACTAGGGTTGTAACTTTAAGATAATACAACTTCTCCCTAAGAATTTAGGGGTTTAAATCACAAAAAACAAATAGCTAAACGTTTTAAAAGTTTCATTATTTTGTATTAATTGTTAGCCTATACTTCTACACCAATAAAGTTATATAATAAGCTCTATACTAAATGTAACAGAGGAGCGCCCAAACATACGCCCAACCTTGGATATATAAGTATAAGTATATTTAGCATATTTTAGCATTGTTGTATACATTAACAAACATTGTTATCAACAAGATATACTATAAACAATTTAAACTTAAAAACATACACAGTTTTTTTTTTACACATTAAATAACTTCACTGACAATCGATTAAGGAAAAGTGCAAAGAGATATTCTGATTGCATCTTAACAAAGTAACATTCTACTTTTCTGATTCTAATCGGATTCGCTTATGTCTTTACATTATTTTACTTTTACGGATAAGTTTTGTATTCCAATTTTGTTAAGGGATTTTGAATATTTATTTAAAAGATTCTTCAGGAATAATATTTAACTTAAAATAGACATTTTGGCCATTTCTGAACGATCAAACACTTCGTCTAAACATAAAATCTTTACTAGGAGGCAAACAACATGTTTTCATAAAATCTATATATATATATATATAAGATGTCTCACTTTGAAATACTGTCTCCACGCTCATAGAGGCGTTTTGTTTTGGATTAACTTTTATGAAGTAAAGAAATCGTATGTATTTAAATTTAAAACACATACAAATTTAATAGTAGCCTAAATAATAAAGAAAAATTATACGAACTAAACTATAAAACAACTTTCTTGCACTATTAGGTTATTATTATTGGTTGAATGTTGTTAGTCATAAGAGTAGGCCTTACTGCCTGCATACATGAATCGAAAGGCTTATAGCGTCAATTTTGAGGGAAAATACTGAAATTTACAAATCGTATCAAACAAATTTAAACCGATAAACAGATTTTTCAAATGTTGTTATTTGACTATTGAAAATATTTGCCCTTTAAAATACATAGCTCAGCTCATGTAAGATTTACAGTGTTATTTCAATAATAGTTTACTTTATACCTGACAAATGGCGTGTAGGCTTCTATTTCCATTAATAGAAAGCTCAAACATTGAAGTAAATTTTATAGGTTAGGTTTTACAAGCAGGCCATACTGCTTCTATGTATATTCTACTTATATGTATATTTTATACATATAATACTGGTTCTTTGGACCTCTTTTTAACTCCTGTTTATAGTAAACTAATTATATTGATTTAGTCATTTAATATTATTTATAATTTTAACTTTCAATAACAAAGCGTAGATAGAATTTGGTTGAGCGAAACACTCAAGGATCTCCCTTAGCCTACCATAAAATAAAGTCGCTTGATACAGATTGTTTTCGGAATAAAGTTGACTAATTCGGATAAAACAATTAAGACTAATTTGACGAAAGACAAAAACAAACAAAAGCAATTGGGTAAAATTTGAATAATTTATTTGCTCTAAGTAGATGGGAGAAAACAGCAAACTGGATATTTATAAAGGAGAGTTGCAAACGCTTCACGGTAAAGCTTTGACAAATGGGTGTTGTATGATGCATCACAATTAGCAGCTGTATGACAAAGAGCGTAGTACTGTGTTGTTACATAATAAGTTTAATATGCCTGTCTGCCAACTAATGACGTAAAATGTTTTAGAATTAAGTAAATGTATGTTACATAAACAAGAACTGTATGTATGCACGAGATAACTTCTCATCAAATAAAACTTAAATAATAAAACCTCAGCATTAGTTTCAATTTTTAAGGTAGACTTATTAGTGCGCTTATTAATGTAAATAGGAAGACTCAATTAGTTTTTTCAACTTAGCAACTTATACAGTTAGATCTACTTGTTAGTGTAGCCTTCAGCCCTAAACTAGTATACAAAGCGAAAGAAAAACAATTATAAATTTGTAAATTAAACGTTTTCGGACATTAGTAAACAAAATAAAATTAATATTTAATAATCGTCTGAAATAAGTTTACCACTAACCGTGAATCGATATACCTATTCTAACTTTCACAAGAAAGATTTCCTTTATTTAGATTAAACGCTATCCCTTCCCGTTCTTGCCCTTCCTTTAATGACAAGTTACCGTTTACTGTATGACGGGAAGCTGTTAAGATAATGTTTGGCCTACCAAGACAGTTTTTCGTTTATAAAGTAGTGGGCCTCGACTTTCAACTTTGAACAACATACAAAATTATTCTACAATCTAAACAAAATCTGTTTTCCTTACAACATCCCTCTGGTTTAATAGTTTGTTTCTAACACTCGTACAGAAAAACGTTTGTTAAATCGTTATATATTTAAAGTATTAATGAATAGTAATGCAGTTAACTACTTCTTATATTTAGAGATCATAAGAACAGATGTAGTGAAGGAAAATTTAAAAATAGCCAACTAAATTTTTAAGATCTCATTTCTTTACATCACAATTCATCATAAGAACAGATGTAGTGAAGAAAATTTTTTAAATAGCCAACTAACTTTTTAAGATCTCATTTCTTTACATCACAATTTATCAAACATGATTTATAATTAATTGTTTAATTCTTTTTTCTCTCAACATTTGGAGTTTGAACTGTTTCTACATGGCAGACGTAAGGTAAATAATACGTTTTCTATAATGACAGTTGGAAACGTTCCATCCACGTGACTAATACATTTTGGCCTAATAAAATTGATAAGATTTTTTTAAACACTGAACATTTTCACCCGTACAAGAAAATTATTTTATTAAATTATCTCGGAAAGAAGTGAAGTGCGTTGTGTATCCAACAGAATATAATACTATATTGTGTGTATGCCTACGTCCATTCAGGGTCGGACATATATATATATCAGGATGGCCCCAGGCCACCGGGTTTTTGTGTCAAGTTTAGCGTTTATTATATAACTCGTAGTTAACTTACGTCAACATCGTATGGACCTAATTTAAGACAACAGTCATGCAAATTTTTAAAAGTTCGATCCACAATAAATGTACGTTTTAACTTAATAGTTAATTCCCCATGGCTGTTTAAATTAAACTATAATAACGTTTGATATTTATTTAGGCTTACACTATTAATTTACACGAGTGTATTGGTTTAGTAAAAATTTGCAAATGGGCCTATGGATTCTTTCTATTTTTAATTTTGCTTAGATTAATTTTGTAATAGGTTTTAGCCATACGATCTACTAGGCTAACCTACTGGATCTAGTTCGCTCAAGAATATTGGTAAATGTAGGCCCTAAACTCTGTCAACAACAAAGTTTTAATTTCAAACACCAATAGCGATGTCTGATATTTTAAATATAATTCATTGTTATTACATAGAATTAACAAAAAATTTTATTAGCAGAAATTAAATAATCGAAACAGTTATTATTAAATGTGCTTAAGTTAATTTTATTCTTATAGGAGATTCATAAATTTTGTTTCTCTACAACGAAGGTTTCATGCAATTTATTTTTGCATAAATAATGTAATATATAGAAAGGGTAAGGAAAGACCCACACGCCAGGTATATTTATTGTTCTGTAATTGAAAGTTATACATTGCAACATTGCGTCTGCTATACATCGACTGTAGCGAGATTCCATCTAGCGGCCAGAATTGCAACTAACTACACGACCTTCCTCAATGTCTTGACTTAATTTTTTAAATGTTAATACCCTATCTATTTTTATTCGACCTTCATTGCCGTCAGCTGCGGAAATAACACGTTCCACAAATATACAACAATTGTAGCCTACTTAAACTTGCTGATAATATATACTTGTTTGAAATAAATGTTAATTATTTAATGATAATATGGTAGTTGATCTACCGTACGTATTTTACTAATGCCGAATTACAATTATTTTTAAAACAATCTTCAGCTTTGTTATACGCAACGGATTACATAAAAGTATAATTATCACATTGGGTTTCTATATTATGTTTATTTATATATGCAGGGTGTTTCGTAACTCTTGTCACATATTTTCTGGGATTGTTTATGGCTCCAAAGAAAACGCCAAATCACTGTTCTTTTGTTTAAAATCATTTCGGTTGTCCTACTAAGACAAAAATAGTTTTTTTTATTAAAAAATTCATATCTAAAACTTACTTATCAAAATAATACCAAATTTGTATCAACTTTTTGTATTAGTACTATTGCCTACATGGGAAAAAAGTTATGTTGACACGATTGATGTTTTCAAGGCGATCCTGAACATCGCCCCCTAAGAGGGCGTGCACTAACTGGCAAAAAATGTCATAAGTCAGTTTTTCTCCAACCAATTTAAAAAAATAAACATCCAATCGATAGGTAATTAAATTTGCTAAAATAATTTATTTATGACATTTTTTCGAGAAAGAGCTAGTTTTTTTTTGTTGTTGTTATTTCCGTTTGAAAGTTTTAAACGGCCGCCGTTTTGAAAATATTGAAGTCAAGTCAACATCACTATTTTCCCATGTAGGTAATACTAAACAAAGGATTAATACAAATTTGGTACTATTTCGTTTTTTAGATATGCATAAAAAAACAAAAACAATTTGGTTACAGTAGAACAACCGAAATGGTTTTAGACAAATGAACGTGATTTTGGTGTTTACTTTGGACCCAGGAACAATCCCAGAAAATATGTGACAAGAGTTACTAAACACTCTATATATGAATGATTTAAATAATACGTGTATAAGCCCACTTGATATCAGTACATAAAGCCTAATTTACAATATTTTAGCGTATAAAGAACAAATACCCTAAAACACTGTTTGTAAATTAGTTTTATATAATGTGAAGGATCGTAAGCGAGATAATCTGGAAACCACACGATAAAGAATATTATAGAAAGAAACCCAAATTTAAGGGGTTTTCAAAATGAACTTCGATTGCCGGCGCCATTAAATTTATACCACTAGTGATTCTGAAATAAAGTTCCAATGATTCCAATAAAACTTTCTGAATTACATTAAAACAGTTCGCGCAGAATGTAGGCCTACAGTTCCATTCAAAACAAGATTGATTTAAAAAAAGATAATTTTTGTTATTCCTACAACCTCTTCAATAATTTAAAGTAGCCTATATAAATAACCAAATTGTCTAACTTTATCACTTCATCATCCAACAATTATTTATTTAAATAATTTTTTAAATGAGTGAAATTTATTTATTACTTTATTACTATCATTTTTTTAAAAATCTTTCATTCATAATTTAAGCCTAATGCAGTTTCTTATACACAAAGTATTACTGTTAGGAATTTAATAACACGAATCAATTTAATAGTCAATTATTTTTTGCTGCCTTAGTCAAATAATCTGAAAAGAAAAGTGAGAATGTATGTCGTATTAATAAAGGTACATTGTCTTCTTGTTTTAATTACATTTAGGCTATCTTAACAAAAACTAGTTTCCAAATAACTCTTCCCGTGGAGGTAGTAAATATAATAGATTAGTTTATTGCACAAAAACATTTCTCATAGAAACGGGTGCACTGTCAAGTCTTAAAATACAACAATATTTTTACATTAAAATTATTTTATTATACAACTATTTTTATCCCAGATTATTTAACAAACACTTAAAATAATTGTATTGCACTATTTTCTTAATTTCAAAGTGGACATATAAAATAATCACTTACATTATAATACGCTTTGCTTATAATATAATTTCTGCTTTTATTTTATTTTTAAACTGTACTTCATTTAAGGATTTGTAATGGTTTGGCAATATATTTTATACCCATGTATAGTGGAGTACTCTCAAACAATTTCAAACGATGAGATTGAAATCTGTAATTTCATTCGTTTCTGATGCTACAATCATTAAAAAAAATTTATATCCAATATTTTTCTATTAGTGTGGACCAAGAATAAAACTTCATATAATCCTATACAGTGCCGATAAGGTAATATTTTTAAAAAAATTCAAAATTGGCCTGCAACTAGTTCTTTGGTCCAGATTGGGCATTGTCTGTAAAATGTTTTTTTGAAGCTAAAAAACTTTGTCTATTATTTTCTGCATTCTCCCACATGACTCAACACGGATTCTCTGTATGTATGATATGTGTTCAAGTCGCCATTGAAACACATTTTTTTTAATAGAGAAAGCATAAGTTATTTGTCTAAGTTTGCCTTTAAGATAATCCAGATGAGTCTTCCAATTTAGACATTCATCTATATAAACACCTAGAAATTTATGAGATTATACACGATTTGAAATATTTTAATTATTTGTAAAATTCACTTTTGTTTAGAATTCATTAGCCCTATGTAGGTACATTTTTTCAAGATTTCGCAATAGCCCGTTTTCAACTAAGCACAATTTAATTTCGTTTAGAGACCAAATTAATGCAGTTTTATTTGATCACTGCAGTTGTGTAATGTCTAAGTTATTGTAGAATTCACAAGAGGTTCCGCCACGAGCGACTTGACTGTCGGTTTAGAGGTTATGTGGGACATTAAAACCACGACCGGATATCAATAGGCTGAAACTTTTAGAGCCCTTGTTTGCCTACGCGATGAAATTAAATTACGTTTCTCTCATAAATAATAAATGTCTCCAACATAAATCTATTTGGCCTTCATTTATACTAAAAAAAATCAGTTATACATAAAATCTTAGACTAGGCCTAGTTACAATAATTGTTCAATATTATAAGTCTTTCGATTTGCAAAATTAATTTACTATCACCGTTTCTCAAAATATAAATAGGGGATAAGAAATACTTTCAGAAGAAGATAAAGAATTATGATAATCACATGCTAATAATACAAACACACAAAAACTCATTGATCATTAAAATATTTCTAAAAGCCTAAAATGAATCAAACATAATTTTAAAAATAGACTAGACTATACGTAAGTATTATTATAACGATGTTTACGTGAATACGTTTTATCATGATTAATTCTCACATTCATATAACAAAACCGTTGTATTTTAAATTGTTTTAATGGTGATATATTTCTTAGTTTTTTATAAACTAAGATAACTTTTGAAAAGTTTTGAAACCAGCAATTACACATTTTAAAACAATAACGTCCAAGATAAAAATACAAAGACGTGTTTAATTGTAACATGAATTTATGACAAAGGTAATGTGATATTTCGGAGGTGGAGCTTTAAACCCGATAAAAAAAGGTAAATTTTATCTGTCGAATAAAGTTGCCGTCTTAAAGGTTATCAGGTACTTCAAATTGCATTGACATTTACTAAGGTCAATTTCACAATAATCACAATTTCAGTAAACACGAACACAAACAAGCATGAAGGTGTTAAAAGCAATTATTACATCGATTAATACATGTAATCGATGCAGTCTGAACGAGGTCAAAGATCACAACGTTTGCACACCTCTATCGATATAACCGATCTTTGAATCACGATCAGGCCAACATAGAATGTGTCTAGACATAAGCATCCGGTAATGTCTGCTTAGCATGAGTATAGTTAACAATTACCGAGAAAGGAAGCTAGGCTAGTGCTTTGAGTATTCGGATATTAATTAACTGCCATTCACTAAAATAAACAACTTGTATAGAATACTTCGTAATTAAATGATAAATAGGAAGAACAATGCATGCTTCACGCACTGAACTTTATACTCGATCAGAACGGGTATTTTAATATTTCGCAACAACAATGTCGCCAATTTCAGAGATGCACGAGCTCTAACTGTTTAATACATGTATCTAGCTTGATACATTGTCGTTGAGACTAGTTTGATTTAAATAGACGTCTTTTTTCTGTCAAGTATATCGTCTCAAAAGTCAAACTCAATTTGTTTTTTCTTTGACAGTTTCCTAGTTAAATTTAAAAGATGTAACATACTTCAAAAAGGGGAATGTTGGACTAAGAATTTAATTTAACAACTCATTAAATCGTTTTATCCTATTTTTAATTACTGAAAGTCATGAATGAAAAGTTTTAACCACTACTCAAGTAGGTCACACCAATCCATCGAACAAATCAAAATCAAATTTTAAACATATTTTGCTTAACTTTTTACATTAAATGGTCTAAGCTACAGCTTGGTGATGTGTAAAAGTAAACAATTTTTAGTTTAAAATAGTGTTTTTGTTTTAAAGCTTAGCTGCAGTGAAAACTCCCATAACGGGAATTCATTACGCATTTGGTGGTGAAAACCAAGGGCGACGGCTCCCAAGCATAGCATCATGGTAAAGTGTGTAAAAGTAAAAAATGTTTACTTTAAAAAAAGTGTTTTTGTTTTAAAGCTTAGCTGCAGTGAAAACTCCCATAACGGGAATTCCTTAATCCCCATACCCCAATCTAGCCCCCCCCCCCCCCCCCTAGAATATATCATATGGGTGCCCTTGTAGCCTACATTTGTATTTTAAACTAAACTTATTCCAGCAATTCATTATTTTGTGTGGCGGCTTACCAACAAGGGCTCTCGGTCATAGTCCCCCTCCAATAAAACTAGAAATAATATGTAACTATTAATTTTATAGTAGTTTTTCACAAAAGTGAAGTGAAAGAGCAGTGCGTGCATGTGTGTAGAAAGATCCCTTCCTTGTTTATAAATACGAGCCGCTATTGTTTATTTTATGTACAAAACATAAAATCTGTTGTTCAGGAATTAAAAAAGTATTTGGTACCTAAACGGCAAGTATTATAAGTAAGTGGACCTCGGGGTGAAATTACCGCCCAAACCCAACAGGTGTCAGTGCGCCTGTATGTAGATTAGTTCATCACGGATTTTCGAAATTTTAGCGCAACAGTTTCGGAATAGAGGGGCGTGGGTTTTAGAACATTATCGATATTTTTAAAACTACTTGTTAACTATTAAAAATAGTTTTAGCATCCCTTCAAACGACTACACGTAAGAGCCATAAAACACTTTTTTGATTACCCCTAAATCTATAGTAAAAGACATTTTTAGTTTTTATTAATGTAATGTATGTGGGTTCAGATCTCAGCTTTATCAGTTTTCATAAATTTGACTATAACAGATGAATTAGATCCTAAGAGAGTTCCGTTTTCCCTTTTAAGAACGGAACCCTAAAAAGGAAAACAAATCACGGGGTTTTTAGATAAAATAATAATAATTACTAAATGTCTGCTAGAAATGTTTTGCAAGAATCACTCCAACTGCTGACCTACATACGCACTTCACAAACTGTTCCCGTTTGACACTGAAAGCCGTACAAAGTGCTTTAAATTCTACAAAACAGCTGTTCATGTTAGATTCCTCGAATCCATTTCACTTATATAAATGGCGTGTTGGAAATGTTAGTTTGCCTCGGTATGGATATACACAGTAGGTTATACTATCTACTATACTAATTGATTTCTCTGTACATTTATCGAGCACTGCACAACGTTGTTTGATTAGTCGTAGTTTACAATACCAACCTAGAAGTAATTCAGGAGGTTTATTGTTTCATTTTGTTTGGTTGGAGATGGGATCTGGAACAGGTAAATTTTAAAAAATTGTGTACTTAAGACCACACGGGAGAAATGTAAACTTCTATGGCAATATTCTGATGGATATAAAAATATATTATGGAAATTATTTTGTGTTATTAAATTGGACATCTGAATCAACGGTTTATCTGTTATATTATTGAATTGGTTGCTATGGCAACGAATGTAAATACATGTGTTTATTCATCAGTCTAGGCCTAACCTAAAATTATTAAAGACTAGAGGACTCCGTACTCTGCTCGCTTCGCTCTCCAACCGACGGGTGACTCGCGTCGAAGCAAATGCTAACAGGTTATTTTATGTAAATAGACCCTACTATTAAATTCTAAGTACCAGGAGACCGAGCTAAAGCTCGATTATAAGCAGGGCCTAATTCGCTCACGTCAATAACTATTATTGCAAATTTCCGTGAACATCGTTTAGGTTAGGCCTATAACATTAAACAACTAAATAAAGGGTATGTTTATTTAGCAGAAGTATTCGTTGCCATGGTAACTATAAATAGATACAACATTAGGCTTACCTCTAATAAAATACAGTTTAAAAGAAAACAGATGATTATTGTAATGGCATTGAAAACATTTGCATCAGCTGTGCTTCGTTTAAAAGAAAACAGATGATTATTGTAATGACATTGAAAACATTTGCATCAGCTGTGCTTTGTATTGTTTAAAATGGACAAATTTCACTTTTTAAATTAATAAAAAGACGTAAAAAACGAATTTTCCCAGACTGGTGACCATTTCCAATCGATTTCTCGTGGCCAAAAGCCCCATATAAAATCAAAAAATCAAAAATCCTTAGACGGAGATTCCAGATCCATTTAGCAGACAGACAATTAATTATCTCTCGCTTTAGAAGATAGGATATTTCTTATTTATTTTAATTAGGATGCAACATAGTGGTTTCTTATTTTTAAATTCCTTAATATATTAAGGGTTTATTCTCTAGCTTTAATTAAAGTATAACAATCAATATTTTGTATAGGGGTTGTTACTATATTTTCACCCCTTAGCAGCACGCGACAATATGCAAATCTAGTTTACTTTTTCCATGTATCTTGTGAGACATAAATGTATAAAATTTCAGCTCTCTAGCTTCAAGGAAAGTATAACAATTAATATTTATTGTTTTATGAGTTGTTTTAACCCTTAATTCTATCCTACGTTACTCAAGGATAGTGTAGATTTTTATTAGTAAAAGCATTTTTTTTAATCGGTTCAGTAGTTCCAGAGATTATTCCATATATACAAACAAATAAACAAAAACATTTTACCTCTTTATAATATTATTAAATAATAAATTATTATAATATTATTAAGATGGTAAATAATCTTAATTATTTCGTATATTTTATAACAGCAGTTATAATAAAGGTTAAAAGAACCAGCAAGGTTCAGGTTTACACTTTAATAAAAACTTAAATCACATCCTGTGAAAGCATTGATGAAGCATAATACCTTGAGCTGCTGTAACTCAGCTGTGAAAATACAGACTGGTTGGCACCTTTCCTCGGCTCGGTTTCATAATTAATTATGATGTCTTCGTCTTTGGGGATTAACACAATCAGAAGGACTATGAGGTCTGTATCCTCTCCAATGACAACGACTGTGAATCTGTTGACTTATCAATGGCTGTTTCATCACATAAGCTGCAATTCTTTCGGCTCACGTATAATGTTTTTTTGCATGTGGAATGAACTTTGAGGGATGTCAAACCTACAAAGTTGGAGCTTTTTCCGTCATTAATTTGTAAAGTGGCACCAATGAATACAGAAAATAGTTTCTGTATTCATTGGTGGCACTTATCAATGAATACAGAAACTATTTTATTCCACTTTTGCACTCAAACAGGACACTTTCCCACCACTTTCGTACAAGTTCTCGTCTCAAACAAAATACGTTTGCGTCGACATTGCGATATAATAATAATAAAATATACCGGATATAATAACAATAAAATATACCGCATACAATACTAATAAAATATACCAGATATAATAATAATAAAATGTAAAGGCGATAAAACACAATAATTCGACTTCCTACGGACGTATGACATATAAACTAACTCAACTAAAGCGAGAAACAAAATATTTTTCCGACGACATAGCGACATAATAGTAATAATAAAATAAAATAATATACTGAGGCGAAATACACAATAATTTGACTTTCTATGAAGAATTCTTCCGCACTATGAAATAATAAAACATAAATAAAGCTCTGCATAATCTCACTTCAGATGTACGTTTAACATTTTGATTATGATGCAATGTGTGGTTTTAGTTTTTGTAACAGGCAGTTACAGTTATATCTTACATAAGCTATAAATTATTTGTTGCCTATTGACCAAATATAATTTTACTTTAAATTTTGCCTAACAGCTTATACATGATGATTCGAAATTGTATAAGATTTTGTTGAAAATTTAGATAAAACCCATCCCCTCTTTATTTTTTAAAGTATTTCAATACTATTTTGAAACTACTTGTGGTGATGGAAGTATTCTTTACAGGAAACCTACAGCGTTTACGAAATGTAATGCAAAACTGTATGCCAATTATACTGATGAAGACGTGGGGAGCAGCGTACAGCGCAGATAAATCGATAGCCCGTTGTCGGGTTCGAACCTACGAAGTCCCAGCTGTAGCAGACTTGGCTCTTGGTCCATGCACGCTACTCGTGAGGTCAGTAAACTGTTTTCCTTCACTATACCATCACAATCGATGTATCAACTTCCTCCATGATATTGTTATTGGTTGAATGGAAGTTAAACTAGCACATCTGTTTATTTATCCATAATAATGTAATTCTTTGTTCAACATAAAAGTAAATTTACCATCTTGTATAGTAATAAAATAGATAACAAATTTTCTTTCTCTAAATTTTGTAAAACGGCAAATTTTCTAAATTAACTTCAAACATTTTAAATGACTGCAATTTTGAAATCGTTAAGTGGTCATTGTTTAAATGGTAGGATATATAAAACGTTCTGCATATTTTGACTTTCTTTCTGGAGTTAAAAAATGTGGTTATTTGAAGAAAAAAAGAAAACTAATCGTTCCTGGACATGATTTTGAATACACTTTGTTCTTGTGATTGGATTGGATAATGAAAGATTGCCATGCAATTTTAAATCACCTTATATATTCGCAAAGAGTTTCTTTAATACTTTTAAAAAAAAGTGTATATAACATTTTATATTTAGACGTGGAGTAACCTCTTAAAAATCAACACGTGAACCCACCTCGCGTGTAATTTTAAGTAAAATATACTGTAAAGAGAATAATAAAGGATTTATCAAATGATTTAACTTGGGAACTCAATTGTCTGTAATAATTGGGGTGAATATGGCAACACTGTCAATACTGTTAGCTTCTGTGATTAGTGTTGATAGATCTGGCAACATTGTCATTTAGTTTTCGTGATGAGTGTTGACAAATCAGTCAACACTGACAGCTTTGGTGATTAGTGTTGAAAAATCTAGCAATCAACTGTCAATCAGCTTTCGTCTTAGTGTCGATATATCTGACAACAATCTCAGTTAACTTTCGTGATTATTGTTGTTATTACAGAAGACAACAGACAAGGTCAAATCGTATTATATGTTTATTCCCATTTGAAGAAGTTGTAAGTGTATAACTAAATCGGGAGTATGGAGTACCCTCAGCGAAGGACATAGCGCCTAAGTTTTAATCTAAAGTATTTTTTTAACCTACAATTATTATTCATAAACTATAAAATTTGAGTCGCTAAAATTAGATGCAGTTAAGTTAAAGCCACACTAATTATTACTCTATGCACAATTCAAAGTTAACATAGAGATTCATAACATAACATAAGTAGGCCTATCCATTCTTTAATATGATTATAAGCATTAGTAAAATAAAATTTTAGTTAAGTTTACCATTGCTTTGGTAGAAGTAAATTTTGTTAACAAATTAACTCTGGAACAAAGCTATACTTCAACTGTGTCGTCAATGATAAAGCTTTACAAGGAACAATTAAACCAGATGTAGGTAACTTGGGACACACCACACTCAACATTGTTTATCATCGAATCTAAATAATTTGACAGATGCAGTACATTTAAATAATATATGTCAAGGCTATTCTACGGAACAGATGTGTAGTATGTTATCTAAATGTAATTTAGTGAGTAAGATATTGGCAGAATTTAACATTAGCTTCAAAACATTTGCAAGCCAAACAAGTCTAAAAATAGCAATAATTCATTACTGTTTTATTGTATTAATTTTACAGTAATATATAGGATAATATAATAATACTAATATTAAATATTACCTGTTATTGGTCCGTCATGTGACTTATTTTGGTCGTTAAAATGTTACGACGTTTCGGGACCGTAATCCCATTGTCAATTTACACTTACACATTACACATTAAAAACACAGAACACACGTTTAAAAAACACAAAAACATACAACATTTGCAACACTTTTAAAACTTAATTTTGCCTGACAATTGTAAAGCGTGTACATTTTAACACCAACATTTTTTTAAAGGTCGTAACATTTTAACGACCAAAATAAGTCACATGACGGACCAATAACAGGTAATATTTAATATTATTATTATTATTATACCCATATATTACTATTCAAAGGACTTAGATACCAAGAATCATACAAATAAAATTAATTTTATATGTTTTAAAATAAGTTATGGGTTACACTTCAACCGGGTTAGTTTTAATGAAATAAAATTATAAAAGCCTAATTAGTTTAGGTGTAGTTGAACTAGGTTAGATTTAGGTCAAGTTAAAGTCGGTTTGATTATGTTTAGGTAAGGTTAGGTTAAGACAAACATGTTTACTGATTATTTTTATCTCAGACATAATCATGGTTCGTTGCACTGAGAAAAGTTTTGGTATAACTTGTGTTGTTCATCTAACAGCTGAAGTATATGAAACCACACAGCGAACAATGGAAGGAAGAAAACCCTGAGCGGTTATCATCGAATGCGGAGTTTGTAATAATATATTCTAATGTACAAAATAGTTTTATCTTTTAACAAATGTAAGTACCAAAAATAGGCAGATATATGTATGAATATGTATAAAACAAAATTAAAATAAATATACTTATGAAATAAAAACAATAACGAGAAAGGAAAAGAAAGTATGTCTGACTGTACCGCTACATCATAACCTCAAAGCTCGTCGCAAATTAAAATACGTAAATCTAATTTAAGAAACATGGAGACATAGTGGTTCAACGCGCACGCTACAGATAAAAACTCCAGAAGAATTGCGTACGTTCGACCCTAGTTATTGGCGTTCGGTGTACTTGCACTTATACGCTGCCCCCCCCCCCCCCCCCCCCCCCCCCCCGTCTCAATATTAGTATACCTGGCATAGAGTAATGACACTAAGAATTTAGAAAAAAAACACAACATTAATGTATTAAAAAATACATATATTATTAAAAACTTGCATACGTTTTTTCAAACAAAAATATATCACCACATACCGTAAACTGATTCATCCATACACCTACACAGTTTGGAAAGAATAAACAACAAAGAATTGCCAATTTTTCTTCTTTTAATTTTTACATATACTAACCATCTTCACTTACGTAATAATTTAAATAATTTAACTCTTTTATTATTACCGTGCCATCTATATCCCCTAGCATCCCTTAAATATCTACTACGTCTTCGCCTATTCTGTTCATTTAAAATAGACAAAAAATTCAGATCAATTTATCAGAAAGGATCATGTTAGAAATAAAAACATCAATAATAAACTTGATAGAATAAAACTTGAACACAGAATCTCAGAACTAATAACCGAGTTATAGTTTAATTATTGCAGCTCGTGCATTACTGAAGATGGAGACATTGTTCATGAAACGCGTTTGATTAAATAAACGTATTAGTTGTAAATTTTCTAAAAAGTCAAGTTCAATATTCATTATATTTGTCTTACAAAACTGAAATGATGGAAATGTGTTATACACGTTCAAAAACTCGAGTGGAGATGAAAGGACACGTTGGAAGAAACAACAATAAAATTTACAAGTTCAGTATAGAATGGTGTTCAAAATTCCAACAAGAAACGTGGAAAGACAAAAGGCACGATAACAAGAAGAAATAATATAAATATCTTGAATAAGCTGGCTGCAGACAAGTCCAGAAATAACGATTTTAAAACAAATGAGACCTTCGCTCAGAAATGTGCTGAGTCTCACTATATTCCTTTTTATTACAATTAAAAGAAAACAAAACATTTTCTTATTATTTTCATAATAATTATGTAAAGTAGTATCTACATTTAAGTTGCTTACGGTTAATAAAACATGAGCGGATGTTTTCTTTTCTCCCAACACTATTCACACATAATAATAATTACATATTATTAGGCCTAAATGTGATAACGTTTAACATTAATTTTAAAGCGACTGTCCCATGTCATTCTAAAGTTCTAAATACTGCATAAGTAAAGTAGTTTCAAATTAATTGTGGTTTTAATTCCAATTCCTCGCATGTGGAAGCAAACTACTAAGGACGGTGTAAGGTCAAACATTCATAACACTTAAACAAAACATGTATATATACATGGTGTTAAAAATACTTTCAGGTATTGCTTCCGAGTCAAATACAACTTTACAGCGCCATTAATAAATTGTCCAAAAGTCCTTAGTTTTCACACAGCAGCCATTTTTAAAAACTTATATATTATTAATTCAAAAACTGACTGATATGATAAATTCAAATTTTTCATAGAGGCCAAACTACAAATAATCAACTTTTTTCAAACCACTCAATTCAAAGTGGTAGCCATTTAAATTAGTTAAAAAAGCGTGCACCCATATTTCTCTCGGAAAAGCGTAATGTTCAATAACAATTAATTTTACAAAAAAAAAAAAAAAAAAATACAAGAAATAAACAAAATCTTTTTTTGTAGGCCGAAGAATAACCAAGCAATGGAAAAAAAAATCTTAAATTATTGTCTTTGTGGTACTTTAACCTAAAAGCAATTATTTAGCTTTCAGATTCTTTAATAATGATATTATGAGTTGCCTTTGTTCCAGAAACATTACTTAAAATTATTGGTAGAGAGTTTTGGCATATCCTGTATACAAATTTACATATATTACATTTCTTACATCTTCACCTAGGGGGAGGGGATGCAATAAAATTAACAATACTAGAATTAATGATAAATGTTAAATTGTTGTGTTATTATTATTATTTTATTACCAAATTCCTTGTACGTACAATAATATATACAAGGACCTACAGGAGGCAATCAATACCTGGACATAGGTTGGCCCTTATCTAACAACAACCAACCAGCAATGACACAAGTAAAGCAACAACTAAATTCCAAATACACCAGGCATAACTATAAAAAAATTACTTAAATATAACATCAAACAATGTAAACAGCAAATTATCATTAAATAATGTCAATGTTTCTAATTTGCTCTATAATTTTCCTTTTTAAAACTTTTTTATTGTGTGGTGATGATTATTTTATTTCACCATTATTAAAGAAAATTTAGCTTTAATAGCGTTTCGATTGATTAGTTTTAACTGTAAGTATACTATAGTACTTGCTGTTAGATTTTTGTATTTCTTGCAAACTATTTATAGAATTGTATTTAGTTTTAGATGTATTTGTAATTAATATGTTTTTAATTAATATTATTTGGTATTTTATTATAATTGTAATGAGTGGTTTTACACGTATTAAACGATGATTAATTAAATCTAAGTTTCAATAAATCATTACAGTTATTCAACTAAATTGTAACAAACAACCCATTTTGAGCAGCGAAAAAAGAATTGCAGAATAAACAATGTAGATCAATGGTAGACCAAACAATATCTCAACTTTTTATCTTAACAGCTAGCTTCCCTTCTAAATGTGGAACAGTAAACTCCAATTTATCACTAAGGGAAAGGGGAAGTGGGGTAAGGGATGCAGTTTAATCAAAATAAAGAAGCCTTGCAGAGAATGTACGAAAAGTATTTCGATTCATCGTCAGACAATTACCTAATTTTCGGACAGCTATTTAAATTTCATTTTGCGGTAGTGTTTACAACTTGTGGATCACTTGACGGGAAAACAGGTAATATTGCATTAAACTTGTATTAGCTATTTAAACATAATGTTATCCTCCTGTCTGCGTCTACGAAACGTAAACAATTTTAAAATTAAATTAAATACATAAATGTATACAATTTTCGCTCTATTTACCAGTGTATACAATAACAAGTAATTGTTTCGGTTTCTGAGTTTGAGAAACTAATTTTCAACTGTCGGTTCCAGTTTGAAATGTATTTTGTCGAAGTACGAAATAGACAAAAGCCTACGATATTGTCAGGCTTGCAAAGGATAAACACAGTATCGGACTTTTGTTTGTTTATCAGTTGTTATACATTGATTCATCATACATGTCCGACGTACTATAACATTCTGTTCTCATGGCAGATTGTTCAAAATGTAAACGTATTAAGGAAATTGTTCATAATTTGAGTGCACAAAAAATCAACTCCTATAAAAGCGAGTGTACGTCCGTACGCACGTACATACATAGATACGTACGTACGTGAGGAACAATATAATATAACAGCTGATTTCACCCATCTTCTGTAATACTTGAACAAAATCTAGCGTAGATTATACTTTGGGGTTATGATTACAATTTCAATCAATATAAGTCTTGTGAAGTTGATTTTCTTAAAATATGAGTTAAATAACTAATGTAGGCTATAATAAGTTATACGATTTGCTTTGAGGTTATAAAATGAATATAAATCAAACCTTTTATTATCAATATATTCATTTATGCAAGTTTAAAGAAGAGATACCCATCGTTTATATTCGGAAACATTCGTACTGTACATCTTCGTATAACATATTTAAACATATTCCACTATTAATTTCTTATTATAATATTAATAACTTCTAAATGATTTGATCTATCAATATGAAATTGGAAAGCAATTAAAAGATAATATTTGTATCTTTATTTAGATATATAATAATGAATATAACTACAAAATTTTAACAAATAGCCTACAATTTTAAAATCCTTACTAGCTGAATACCCGTGCTTCGCTACAGGGAATTTGTTTGTTGCATCACCATGATTTATAATTAATTGTCATAGTATTGTTTCATTTTCTTTCATCTATTATTATTAAAGTAATTATTTATATTCAATTACTTTGGTATTTATTGTTCACTGGTTGCCCGTCAATTGTCTTTGTCATGGTATGTGTGCTAAATAAATTAAATAAATAAAAAAATCAGAGTGAAGAGCGTCTTTTTTTTTCAACCGCTAAATCTACAGACTGGTAAATCACAGTCTTAGCTTGATATTTGCAGCATCTTTAATTGCGAATGCATAGATTGGGTTAGTTTTGATTAGGTTACGTCTTAAATATTTTCTTAAAGTTAATAAGTTCCAAATTTCAGCTCTCTAGCTTTAAGGAAAGAATACAAATTAATATTGATTGTTTTTAGGGATTGTTATTACATTTTCAACCCTTAGCAGCACGTAATGAAATGTACAATTGGTTTACTTTTTATGTGTATCGTGTAAGAAATAAATGTACAAAATTTCAGCTCTCTAGTTTTAAGGAATGTATGAATATTAATAATTATTGTTTTTAGGGGTTGTTAACACATTTTCACTCCTAGCAGCAAGTCATTTACTTTTCATATGTGTTTTGTAAGAAATATATGTAAAAAATTTCAGCTTAAGGAAAGTAAACAAACAACATATATTGTTTTAGGGGATGTTTCAACCCTTAAAGGTCAAATATTTTAAAATCCTATCTTAGAGCGCTTCTAGAAATCTTGAGCAATATGTGTACCAAATTTCACGTTCCTAGGCGGTATTCAATTATTATTTATACAGTTTTAGGGGTTGTTACTACATTTTCACCTATTGGCAGAACGTTATAAAATGTAAAACTGGTTTACTTTTTATATCTATCGTGTAAGAAATAAACGTAAAACATTTTTGTTTTCTAGCTTTAAGGAAATTATAACATACAATACTTATTTTTTTATTGGTTGTTTGAACCCATAAAGACCGAATATTTTAAAATCATTACTTAGTTTGCCTTTAGGTCCTATGAAAAATATGTGTACGAAATTTCACGTTCCTAGGAGATAGGGGTTTTGAGATTAACAAACAATATTTATTGTTTTAGGGGTTAAAATCCTTTTATATTTTAAAATCCTTTCTTGGTACGCCTCTTGTCCCTATGACAAATCTTCGTATAACATATTATAAACATATTCCACTATTAATTTCTTATTATAATATTAATAACTTCTAAATGATTTGATCTATCAATATGAAATTAGAAAGCAATTATAAGATAATATTTGTATCTTTATTTAGATATATAATAATGAATATAAATACAAAATTTTAACAAATAGCCTACAGTTTTATAATCCTTATAATCAACTCCTATAAAAGCGAGTGCACGTACGAGCGTACGCGGAGTAACATTATTTAAAGAATAAATAAATTATATTCGTTTAACTTAATAATATAACAGCTGATTTCACCCCATCATCAATCAATACGCAAACAAAACCTAGCGTAGATTATACTTTGGGGTTATGTTTACAACTTCTATCAATAATATAGCCTATAATAATTATTAATAACTTCTAAATCATTTGATCTATCAATATGAAATAAAAGGCAATTAAAAGATAATATTTTTATATTTCTTTAAATATATATAATATACATAAACACAAAATCTTAACAAATATTCCTACAATTTTATAGTCCTTATAATAATTGTACAAATTTACCGAGTTAAAAATCCCCGTCTGCATAGTTAGGTAAAGTGTAAAGTATAGTAAAGTTAGGTAGAAGATAAAGTGTGTTGTTTAAATAGTATTTTGTATAAATGATGTTTTTCTGATGAGTATCTAATTAATCAGCCTGTGATTTTTCACGGGGATTTACTAGTTGTATATATTTACCGAGTTAAAAATCCCCGACAACATAGGTAGGCCTAGATAAAGTCTGTTGTTTTTAAAGTATTTTTTTTAATTATGTTTTTCTGATGTGTATCTAATTAATTTGCCTGTGATTTGCCTGTGAGGGGCTTACTAGTATAATACATGGTGTTTTGGGAGCTTGTTTTGTTTACCGCTTTGTTCATGTACCTGTTAATCCTGGGCTCCTCAGTTTTTAGGTTCATAACTACATTTCGTACATACTCTCAAAATGTCTTGTATTAAATTTTCTAATTATTAACACCAATTATGTAATTTTGTCTGGTGTTGCTTTTTGTTCGATTTTGCTTAACGTTTTTAGTTCATGTCTGTTAGATTGATAAAGACCGGAAGAAAGTAGAAAGCGCCATAACCCGAATGTCAGTAGGTCTACCTACATAGATAGTTTGGGAAGATCTCAGAAAATATTTTATCTTCTGAGAGATGGGTTATGTTATGTACCATTGCGTTTTAACAAAGGTTACGAGCTGCAATGATAAGTAAATTAAATACAACAAAAAATGTCTTTTGAGCCTATTATTCCTTAAAACTACTAAGCCGTTAAAAACATTAATAATTATTGAAGAATTAAATTATTAGCAATAAAATGTTTTACGTAATTTTATGTTTAATGTCCTCATTTATCGGCTATTTGACAAATGAAGGACTGGAAAAGGAATAACAGACGGAAGAAGCAATATTTCATAAATATCTGTGTATCTGTTTTGTGATACACAGGTATTTATGAAATATTTATACCCAGTCCAGTAAGGCAAACAAACAAAAAGTAAATAGGAAAAAGCAAATTCAAATACAGGTAGTCGAATTAAAAGCTTTGTTAGCCCAAACAGTAGAGCACTGACTGAAACTCCACCCTACCAACTCAGTTATCATCGCTTAAAAAGTCCGCGGCAGCATGTTTATTTATTATAATTTATTTTTTACCTGTAGTTAATAATTAAAAAATTATTATCCGAATCAATTGTGTATTCAATAGCAGTATGTATTATAGACAAAAAGTCGTTTGTAGTAATTACTGAATTGAATGTAACAGATTTCGCAGTGGAAATAAACCGGGGCCATAATGTTATTTAATAGCCTACATACACAGCTAGTGATATGTATTGCGTTAAGCCAACATTATTAGGCTTCCGTTAATTTATTTCAGTATTTGAAAATGTTTTACTTTAAGTAGGTCAACTAATTGAGATGATTTTTGTCTTAAAATAAAGTTTGAGAACTACTAACTTTGCAGCCAAGTGATAAAAACAGTCAAAGTCAGTATACGTTACAGGCCGTGCAACAAACAACAGTAAGTGATTTTGTTACCTGTGTTCAAATCAATTGAGCATGTTCAACATAATTCTATATAAACTGATGAATGCCGCGATGCGTCTGACCGTCATAAAGCTAATCAATCACTGATACTATAATTAATTTCGAGATACAGGAAGCGACAGTGTACGGAGGAAGAAATCGATTATCTATATGATTTTCAAATATCATAGAGGCATTCTTTTTGACCCTGTAGAGTGTACATAACACACATTCTGAATACACCAATAAAGAGAAACCACTTCCACAGATAATTAAATCGAACGACGTATCATTTTAATGTTCATAACATTTATTTATTGAAACACAGAGTTAATTAAAACAGTATTACTTCCAGTGAATACTATTTAGTTACCATTATTAGTAACGATTGAAATAAGTTTAAACGTTTGTGAATTAAATGTGATGTTATTTATTTCTACTGAGCACTTTACGTAAACAAGAAACACCGAAGCGGAGGGTGGCTGAAGGAGGGGAGAGGGAGTTTACTGGCTGTGCAAGAAGCATAAATCTCTCTAATTAGTAAACCCATAGAAACCAGTAATTTAACATCATTACATCTAACCGCTACTGAAGGGGATTCCGTATTCACTTTGTCAAATCATTGAAATTACTGTTTAAACGAAATCAAGATGGTCAAGAACTTTCTGTTTAAATGTTAGGTCCACGTTAGGCCCAGTAAAAAAGGATAAATGCGATCGTCTCATTTTCCACAAAAATAAACACTAAATAATACTTAAAATTTGTAGTTTCAACCAACCATGACATTTCATCGCAAAACCATTTAAATTCCATTTATCCTATACACAAGCCGTGAGGTAAGAATTACGATTACAGTAGTTCAAATACGGAACATTTATGTAATCATGTAGGCCTAATTTAAATAAATATGCTTAACTGTTTTAAGCATAATACTTTTTTACGCAGCACAGTGGGGTAGAGGCTGAAAAATCGATTTTGCAAAGTCGCTCTGTCATTGATCTAGTGTCCAATTTTCATCGTACATTAGCCGCAGAATCGGTCTGTAATAATGCTTTTGAGGTTACAAATTGTGTTCAGAGCGAAATGAAGGCTGAAATGTGAGCCAATGAGTTGTTTTTTGAGCTTTACAAGAGAATATTTTGAAAATCCTTTTTTCACAAGGTTTACTTATACAAATTTGTTAACGATATATAATAATATATTCTTAATATAGACCCAACAGTATCTGTTAGAAAACAAATAAATTTATAGATGGAGTTAGACATAAAAATCAATTAAAAATTCGTCTTAAAAAAATCAGCTACGCCTTGCTGTAGTCTGATGAAAAAAATTTCTTGAAGGTATAACCCCAATAAAGGTGCTGTAAAAGTTGCATTACCCTTTTGCACCCTATTGGGTCACAGAGAATTTCTCGTGTCGTAACACTTCGTCCCAAGTAACACTTCGGCCCAGTAACATTTCGGCCCGAATTCCTCAGATGTGGCCTGCGATCCAACTCTCTACCTGCTCACTAGTAACACTTCGTCTCAAAAAATATTTTGGCGAGGGTTTGACAGTTTTGACAGCTGAGGCAGAGTATTGCTAGCGCCAAAATATTGAAGTCTGGGCTTGTCTATATAAAGCACGTTAGCTCAGTGGATTTTCAAATCAATAATTTTAATGACGTTAAACGTGATAATAACGACGAAATATTATAATCATACTGTTATCGGCAACATACTGTGACTAAACAGTATAGGTTAGTACCTCTGTTTTTTTTAATTCTAATTATATAATGTGATAATAACGACGAAATATTATAATAATATTGTTATCGGCAACATACTGTGACTAAACAGTATAGATTAGTACC
>JAGFPH010000305.1:249257-288656 GCA_018207615.1 Philaenus spumarius
TCGGCAACATACTGTGACTAAACAGTATAGATTAGTACCTCTGGTTTGTTTTTTTCCCTTACACGATTTATGGCCTCGGCGCTAGGAACACTATTCTGAGTGGTTTTGACCGCGGCGCTAGCAACACTCGGCTCTAGCAACACGCACCCGGTCATGGGCCTCTTACTACCTGAACTGCGTTCCTCAACCCTTGTCAATTTTTCGTCGGGCCGAAATGTTACTCCATTAGCTTATTTAATCAACTGTAAAAGATAGTGGGACGAAGTGTTACTATTTTTCTAAGAAATTTGAGTTTGGCCGAAATGTTACTACACCGAATTTCTAAACAACAAGTAGCGCGCGCTTGAGTTAATGGGCGAAATAGTTGCGACAAAAAACCTTTATGACTGGGCTAAAAGGCACAGATGAATGCACCAAAACGGTTCCGATTGAACTAGATCAGTGTGTTCGGATTCTCGTTCGTAATAATATGGGCTCATGTTTTATCAGTTTCTCAAAAATGTGATGCAGTTGTCATTTCATCCAAAAATTGGCCTTAAGTTACAATTTTTATTTTTTCGACTAAATTATTCGTCTTTGCAAAGCTGTATTTCTGTAAATTCTAAGGCTAACGAGCTATAATCTCAAATTACAGTAAATTTCATCTTCTTTCAAAATAGTATAAGGGGTTTCTTTCGTCAGGGCACTCTTTTGTGATGTTTTGGTGAACGACTGAAAAAAGGTGCAAACATTTTGTGGGTTATCGGCTGTTCATTAGCTAATACAACTTTTTCAGGGCTGCAAATCAGAATTCGCACGAAAAATACTTTGAAAAGATGTCAAACTTGTCCAAATTTACCACACGTCCTACATTCCCTGAAATTCTATACTTTTTTAATGTTGGAAACCTTATGAATTGCTCAAATTTAACATTGAAAAGGGTTTATAGTAACAGTAAGGTTTGATAAAATTTTGGTCCCGAGAATAAACTCGTTCAGTGATAGACAATGCAATTTTGTATTTTAGGGACTGTCAGCTTCAAACAAAGGACTCGACTTACGTCAACATTCCTTCAAAAACCAGTGTGTTGTCCCTCAAAATTTAGGCGCACTGTGCTTTTCGAGACAATAGAATTTGAACTAATATTTTCCTAGATTTTTCAGGAAGGAAGTACTTAGGTTACAGATGAAACCAAGTGTCTAAAGTGATTTGTAAGCTCGCTTTGCTCGAAAGGGTGGTCTGCTGACCCATTCAAAGTTTTTAAAGAAAGATTGGAAAACTGTTCCAATATCAAATTAAATTTTGAATACAAACTACATTGAATTTAATCTCAATGGAATTCTTTGCATTTGAGATACTTATTCAAACAGTTTCTCTTCAGTAATTCAGTACAGAAATGAAAAGTTTTGATTGTTGCACTTTCGTAATAAAAGAATCTGTATGTCAAATCTGCACCACAAAAGTGGTAAAATGAGTTTTGAGGTATGAGTATGGGCAATCATGACAATTCCAGTACACTATATAACACCCTATGATTAAATAATGGATGTTTAAAAAATAATTCACTTGTATATTATTAGAATATATACTTTATGTGGCGATATATATATATTAAATACTCAAACAATGCAGTATTTAAATATATATGCAAATCAATTCATAAACAAAATTGACCTTAGAATAAACACCCACTTCCCATTCTAAAAATACATTTCCACGGAAAAATATCAAGTTAATTACATCATGATTGAAAGTCATGATTAAGCTATAATAGTTATTATAAATCATCTTGTATTTTTTTCATTTCACTAAAGTGCAATTTTGTTAGCTGGTAAATAATATAAATAGGGCTGGGGATATGAGTTGTCAGTAAAAGAAGCTCATATTTTTAAAATTTCACTTCAAACAAAAACACTGTAAAAGAAAATAAATCGCTTAGTGGATAAACTCTTACGACAACCTACAACTGGAGAAAAGAAAAAGAAATTTCATTCTAAGATCATTTATAGTGCGAATGAAATGTTTGTAATAAATAACAGATTTAACGGTAGACTTAGGATTCCACCCTCGGTCCTAATCGAACGATGCATTGTATATTGCTATAGTTCAGAAATAAGCTAAGCTTAGAAAGCAAGAAATATATCTTGCGCGTTAAACAAAACAAGAACCCACTAAGGGTACTATTTAAGAAGAGTTAAGTAAATAGTGAAAAAAAATTAATAATTGATATAAGATATTTCGGTAGCCGGTTATTTCCGACGGAGTATCTTGGTGTCTTGCCATCTCGTCCAGGTGCTATCTCGTCCAAGTGCCATCTCGTCCAAGTGCCATCTCGTCCAAATTCCACGAACGTAGGATTAATTCTCTACCTGCCAACTAGTGTCATCTCGTCCAAAAACCTATGCTATTGTTTACGTGACAGGTCTACAAAAACTATTGGAACGTTTAATTCTTTTTATTAAGGGCCTTCCGGCCTTCTATACCTTGCGTAAAACAGCAAGGTATTTGTTTATTTTAGCGTGTCAATCGAAACTACTATAAATACACAAACCTTAACTTTTTTCTTTATAAATATAGTATTTATACACTTCGTAGAAACGAACAGTTTAGCCAACTCAACTACAAAGTTGTACATACGTTATTAAAGTACAAACATACTGTTATCGGCCAGGTTAAATAAAAAGTAAATATACTGTGACTAAATGCTATAGGTTTGAACCTTTCAGGTTTTTTTTTAATTTTAATTATATACAGTAATGTAATTTACACACCGCCACACAATTTCTCCGCACTTGTTTCCATTTTTCTTCGTATACCGGAAACCGTTATATAAAAGACTAGGTTGGCCTCTTATGGTGGTCGAAAACTCCATATTCCTACAGATGTTTACACCTCCCGATCAAGCATGCAAATGAGGTTTAAATTGGCAGTGTCCACATGTAAACAAAGGGGTGGGAGAGGGATGAGGGTGCTAGGCGAGGGCGCACAAAACTACAGGCTACCTGCGTTGCGTTCCTCAACCCTTGTCAAGTTTTCACGTGGACGAGATGGCACTAATTAGTGTGTTTATTCAACTGTAAAACTGAGCTGGACGAGATGGCACTCTTTTCTAGGAAATTGGATGTTGGACGAGATGGCACTACATCAGTATCTTTTCCGACGGTTTCCAGGTAGAAAGATATGACCCGGGTTATATCCATCGATTTTAAGGCTTTTTAATATTTTGTCAAAAAATATCCCAGTTGGTTATGCGTTTGCCAAAGTTGCGCAGTGAAAAACAAAAACAATGACAAGGCTGCAAAGCATATTCTTGAACGCTTTTAGCAAGAAAAAAGGTTAATCGCATTTTTTTAAATAGCAATACATAGGCCTATACTGGATTTCCTACCCGCTCACTTCTTATAGTTAGTTTAGAGTTCAGGCGAATCCTATCCCGCACTTTATTACCATCAAAAATGTATTATGTGTGAAGTACTTAGGCCTACATCATATCACTTGTGATTTTTATGTATAATCTTTGATCGGAGAAAATAAAGTATTTAGTGATTTAACTTTTACCATTTAAACTTTGCAAGTGAATACTACTTGCGACCGTATTGTGATGATGAGGTGATGTCTTCAGTTTCTATTATTTTTTGTTTAAATTGTTCTCTAATTACAAAGTTTTATTTAGTTCAATTTTTATTTTAAATTCAATACAATTAATTACAAATATTAAAAAAACTAATATCAATAGCTTTTTCAAAATAGCTACCACATATATTACCCCATCCCTTAACTCATGTATACGCTCATATTGCTGACCCATTTACGTAACTCCACAAAAGAGGTCGCTACAAAATGTACAGTTGATTTTGAGCTGTGTCGAAACAAAAAAGACAAGCTCCGTTTCTAGACCACTATGACACACCACCGACATTTACTCAATTTCAAGCGATTGGGAAGTTATCTAAAATCTAACATATCCTCTGCCACCATGAACCTAATCTTCTACATGTGCGACACCCAGACGCCGAAGCCCCTGAGTGGGCCTTCAGAAAGCAAACATCCGTGTTACCATTTTTGAGCCCTAAATTTAAGCTTCATATTTTGATTTCTTATAAAAACGAAGTAGCACAAATTAAAACAAAAACTGTTTAGAAAAGAGAAAAAATTTTAAAAACATATTAACACTAAACAGAGTATGCTATTTCTTAAATAATTGATTTGTATATATAGTTTAATAATACAGTACAATATTTTTTAAACAATTACAAGTTGGGAAAATAGCCTACTAACAAAAACTCTTGAGTATATATTCAATAAAATCGAAACAATACGTAAAGCCAATAAATAAGACCAAAGACTGACATACTAAAAAGGTGTAAAATTAAACGTTCTACGTTTGTTGACTTCAATTCGTTTTTTAAACAACGTTTAACCTAACATTTAGTTTAACTTGTTACAACAAAGTGGTTTATGACAGAGAACTAAGCCGTAACCTAATTTATAACGTGGTAAAACTCTTACATACAGCACGAGACGCAGGCGCAGCTGAGCTACCTAATTGCCTTAGCAAAATTACTTCCATGTTCATGTTTCTTAATTTATCGCGGACATTTTCTCAGAAACGTTTAACAAGGAAGTGCATACATTATTAAATAAGAAACTATACTGTCGGAAAATTTGTATGAAAATAATTCTAACCTTTGTGTTGGAATTTTACACTGTCAAAATGGGGAACATGTTTTAGAAAAAATATATTTAGAATGAAATTGTTAAACTTTATAATGAAATAATTGTGAGAACTAGTGTGTTAGTATTTGTACTGTATTTATATTAAAAACAAAACAGATAGGCTACTAAATAGACATTAGCTATGTATAAGTCACCGCAAAATCGTAATTTTAGTGAAAATATTAGAGTATACAATAATCTCTTTGCATTGGCTTCGTCATGGGTTGCGGCCGTGGTTGTTGAGCTAAGCGATAAAGGCGGAGCTCCTAGTTAATAACAAGAGGAAACAATATTAGTTAGTAAGACTAAATACAGAACAAAGTTACAAATTCACTGATATATTTATTTCTTTTTTCAGACATTATAAGGCAGGGTCTTAAAATAAAAGATAGGATAATTGCAAGCAAGCAAGTTGTTTTGTTCGCCAAATTTTATGTTGGTAGCTGAAACAATAGTCGACATATCAATGGTGACAGACAGACAGAGGGGCTTTTTGAAGATAATCGTAAAAATAAATGCGAAATGTTGTCTCAACAGCAATTTACACACCATAAAACTACTAAGTTTAGTTGTTAATTTTGTTACTGTATAAAATATGCGATTACCTTAAACCATAGATAAAGCAGTTCAAATTCTTTGTGCTTAAACCTGTACATCTTCACAAATTAGACTTTACAGTGTTTAAAAGAGGAAGTAATGAATTGGATAAAAGTGGAAATAATAGCTGAGGATAAATCCCAGGCTGTGGGATGTATTGTTATTGGTTTCTCCTTGATGTGCGAGAGTGGATGTGTACGTCTCCCCCCCCCCCCCCAACAATGGCTGTTTCAGTTTGTCACTGTTAATAAACGTTTCTGCTCTCTGCTTCATAATCGACTCTCCTACCGTTGTCGCCAAATAATGTTGTAACTACCTGACAACTTCAATTTCAAATAAACATTGGAAAACGAATCGTTTTAACCAACATACTCGTATTAAACACATATTTAAATTCCTCCAGTTTAAATTATATATAGGTGAGGCAAAAGTCTCTGGAACGTATTATTTACTTCGTCTTCTATATAGCAATGAATACAGAATACTATTCTGTATTCATTGGCTATAGGTTAGGATAGAAGACGCCACAATCGGTGTTAAGTATGTTTACCTGGGCTTTTGTACAGAGCGTAGGCCTACCGAAATTCAAATCCAATAATTATTCTTATAAAGGCTATAAAAGAAAACAAAAACGCATTTTAAACGCACCCATGGTAGTACTGCACTATTTTATATTCTATTTTAAAGGCCTTGATTTAATTTGATTGATTTGCGTGATAGATTACACTAGACTTGCACTTGCATATAGAATGTAAAACATTAAAATAACAACTGTCATGTTAGTTAAACAGATTGTTAATAGATGACGCATTTCATTATGAACTATTACAGTGACTAGATAGATATCACTAGTCACTGTATGAACTAGATAGATGTCTATCTAGTCACTGTATGAAGATTACACTAGACTTGCACTTGTATATAGAATGTAAAACATTAAAATAACAACTGTCATGTCAGTTAAACAGATTGTTAATAGATGGTGCATTTCATTATGAACTATTACAGTGACTAGATAGATATCACTAGTCACTGTATGAACTAGATAGATGTCTATCTAGTCACTGTATGAAGATTACACTAGACTTGCACTTGCATATAGAATGTAAAACATTAAAATAACAACTGTCATGTTAGTTAAACAGATTGTTAATAGATGACGCATCTCATTATGAACTATTACGGTGACTAGATAGATATCAGTAGTCACTGTATGAACTAGATAGATATCTATCTAGTCACTGTATGAAGTATCTAACTAAATAGTTGGCATGTAAGTTAAATAGATTGTTAATAGATACCGCCTTTCATTAGGAACCATATGAAGTAAAATACAAAAAAGATTTAAATAATTTTGTTTAATGAAAACATTAATTTTAAGCTGTTTGTCTATTTTTCGTCAATAGAGGGGAACATAAGCTTTAAAATGATGCTTGAATAATTAATTTTGACGAAGAATTAAGGGAGTTATCACTTAGCGACAAAAAACACTTTTGAGAAATAATATATAAAGGATAGGGCACATTTTTGGAAAAAGTTTTCAAAAATATTATCCCTTGTTGAAATATCTCTATTGCATAAAAAAAACCTCTGGCCCTACTGCGCATGCGTCAGAATCTAAGTTACCACTACCCCCCACCCCACCTCTTTCTCTAATACAAGTGCCTCTGCCCTAATCAATCGTAATTGTCTTGAAAGTATATGACCGCGTGGGTTGGTCAACGAAGAGAGCAAGGACCTCGGCCCCTTATTATAAATTTTAATAGTTATTAGAAGATAGTTATTGTTACAAATGTTAATACAATTTATGTGAGTGACTTAGAGCTTAGCATTCTACGCAGTTGGAACCTTTTAACGCTATTTTAAACAAGTATATCCAAAAAGGATTGATCATTTAGCTTAGATTAAATAAAAGATATAAAACAGGTAAACAAAATGAGTAAATAATTGTATAGAATCTAGAAAGGTGTTACACACACAAAATTCGTTACAAGCTATGTACCTGAGAAGAGATAAATAAGTCACAATTTTAAAGTCACAATTTTAGAAGCATAATGTTTTGTTTGCGCTAGCTGACACACCACAAACTGAACTAAAAGTAGCTCAAAAATGAATCTGTATATAGTAGGCTATATTGCATACAGTAAGAGTTTTTAACTTAACGCTCACAGTAAAAAATAGCCTTAAATTTACGAACCTTTTTTTTAAAAACAATTCATAAATCTCAATGATGTAAAGTTTAGGAGACATTGTCGTATTGAAAGATCGGGCGCAATGTAGGTAGGTAGATGTAGTGTCGGGCTAACACTCCAAAGAGTATTATTTTACTGACAGTTAAATTGTTAGTATGTATTCATAAAATGTAATAATTGTTCTAACACTAGACAAATAAAATAGTAAAACCAAATATGACTTAAAAAGTCTAATGTTTACTATATTTAAAACATGAATTCAAAAACACATAAACAATTAATACATTTTACGAGGAAGCGATGCGTTAAATAAAACAATATTTTATGAATAAATGAACACAGCAAGGAGTTTGCGTTAAAGAATGAACTGTATCAAGGGAATACATAATTTTTCTCCAGATCGTGGAACGGGTGGTTTACCTCCAACCATCTCTCTTTCTGTATTTAATCTCTACTAAACAAAAGAAGTACCGCACTATATTCCCTTACGTATTACTTGTGATTAATACATATATCATTTATGTACCTCGAATATATTAAAGAGTAAAGTGCACAAATATGCATTGGTATAAAGTGCAATAACTATTGTGTTGTTTCAAAAATGATACAATTCGAATTAAATATTTTCTATATAGCCTAACTTTCTTGAATTCACTCAGTAATTACATTAAAGTTTGTGTTTTCTAAAGTTCCTTTTAATATTAACTAGGTATAGCCTACTCATTCAAAAAATTACTTCTTACTATTAAAATAGGGACATTGCCTACACAGGGACAAACGCTTCATATATATACTAACCAATAACTATAACATGGCTGGAAGAAATTATACATTCAGTGAAAAGACGTAACGGTTTCCAATTGATCACCGCATGAATAGTAAACGTGTTAGCAGCACCAGAGGTTTTTAACAATGCATCTGCAGGATTGGATTTTCGGAATTAGAAAGGAAATGCAGCTTTTAATAACACGTTTGTAAATATTAAAAAAACCATGTATCAACAAATTATTACAAATTCAGTTTTGATATCCTTTAATACATCCTATCACACGATTTCCACGATTTATAGGTAGAACCATACAATATTACTTTTAGGTAAATCAAACTGTGGCCACAGAAAAAATAGAGTAACAGATTTTTTGAATTTTTATTAATGGAAAATATTCAAAATAGCATGATTTATTAATATACCAAATTTTAATTGTGAGAAATGTGACGACAACACAATCCAATAATGCTTTAATGGTTCTATTTTTTTCCTTTTTCGAACCCTTCTTGACAAAATTTGAAGTGCAAACTACAAAAAAATATTGCGAAAAAAAATTAAACACCCGCGATATCGAGAGCTATTAAAAAAGACATTTACGTTTTATCATTAGTCTTACAAGATATTCGTAAACACGTTGCTTCGCCGCAGTAGACACTTGTTAGTAAACCTTTGTGTATCACAATTAAATGAGTCATGTGAAAGCCGCCCTCTGAGTGACTAGAGTTGAGTCACCCTTATAACCTAGAAAATCATAGGTCATTTCACATGTTATTTTTAAACATGAGATAAAGTACTAATAAATAAATTTAATAAACATTGCTAACAATCTCCAAGAGGGTTTTTTCATCCAGAACTGTGCCTTCGTACACAGAAATTATATCGGGAAGACTAAAAAACATCGTTTTTTTATCAACGTTTTTGTAAAACATAAATAACTAGTTGCCCGATCCGGCTTTGCACGGGTAGACAAATCAAAGTTAAATGTATATTAACAATATATATATATATCAATAAATATATTACACTGTGTATTTCTTACGGGGATTTTTAGTAACTTTGACCCCCCCAAATCCCCCAAAAATAAATTTTTTTTTGAAAACATTTCTTAGCGAGCGCCTAGGACCCTAGAGGAAGCTACATACCAAACTTCATTCCAATCCGTTTGGTGGAATTTTTAGTAACTTTGACCCCCCCCCCCCCAATTTCCCCATAAAATTCCGATTTTTTTAGTACCTTTCTTAGCGAGCACTTATTGCCCTAGAGGAAGCTACATACCAAATTTCATTCCAATCCGTCGAGTAGTTTTTGAGAAATCGTGATGAGTCAGTGAGTGGTATTTGGGTTTTATATATATAGATATAGCCGCCCTACATATGTATTCCATCCATTATCCATATTATATCAAGGAAAGCCTGTCATTCACGCAAATACCACTGTCATTCATCCTCTGGCCCTATTGCCCATGTGTCAGGATCCAACTCACCTCTACCCCCACCACCCACTCCGATCCAAGTGCATCTGTCCTAATCAATCGTAGTTCAACAAAGTTCGTGAAAATATCAGAGTAGCCTATTATACAATAATCTGTTTGCATTTACTTCGTCACGCGGGTTAATGAGCGAAGGGAGCAGGCGCGGACCCCTCTAGTAATAATTATTATAAATATTTTAAAAATGTTTAACGAATTATCGTACTAGGCTTAGTAATTTAAAACCTTTGTAGCTGAGGTGTAGCGTACATTACTTGTAGCTTCGAATACTTAGGGCGATGATAGCCTTCAAGGTTTTCGCTTTGAAAAAACTGTTATAATTTTATAAAATGAATTTTAACAATTAAATAATATATGCTGTAACTACCAATACACTTTTCTATGACTTCTCCCACGATTTGAACTATTGCCAAGGTCTCGCCACACGTTTAGTTTCGATTCACATTCACATCTGGCATAGCATTGTTCTTTACGACATAATTATAATTATAAAGATTAACATATTATTAACGAAAATATTATATCGTTAATTTAACAGAGAAATTAACGTTCAAAATTAATTTAGTTTTTAAATTACTCGTCCGTTCTTGATTAGGGTTTACTGAATTGTAAAAGTTGATGAAATGAAAGATAAAGTGCACACGGACGGACAAGGATAACGAAATATAAAAATTCCGTTTACGAACGCTACAAACCAAGAAGTGAAAGGCAAGAAATGCGAAGACACTGAACAAATACGTATGTATTGAATGTAGTATACATACGGAACTGTAAACGATAACACAAAATAATACGACAAAACAAATGTTAAAAGACTAACAATTTAGAATAAAACGTGAATGTGGAGTTTAAACAAGGCGAAGAAGAGTGCGAACATGGCAGCCAGTGTAGACACGTCACGAACCCAGTGACCTCAATAGACGAAGCCAATGACCAAGGCCTTTCTTATCAAGGCTAAACAATTCCTGACGAGTCGACTATTACCTTCGAGTAGGCTACATTCGAAATTTTAGACCTGAAGACTGCGAAAACGTTATAAGAACAGAACATATTGCAGCCGACAATAACATTAACGAATAAATTATATTTTGAGTTATGGATTTAAACTTAAATTACAATTTATTTTACTGCACAATAAGAAATTATAAATTAATACATTGTCCATATTATATACTGACCGACAATAATTACATATAAATTACATATAGGAATACAGTACGCGTGTTCACTTCTGACTAGCTATTGCACCCGACAGTGCAATAAGAATCTCGCCTGATTTTCTTCATTCTCTTTGGTACCTATAAAACTTGGGTACCGAATTTAAACCGATGACTTTGGGTTTTGAGTCAGGTACGCTAACCTCTCAGCTACAAGGCTGCCTGGGAAAGAAATCTTTGAATGTACCGATTTAACTAAAAACTAATAATTCGATTTTGATTATTTTGTACAAAATGTTAAACACAGCCGTCTGTGTGATATGGACCAGGGCTATAGAATACATACATGTATTCTATAGCCCTGGATATGGACTACGTTTCGTCAAGTTTTTCCTTTAAATGGGATTGAACAATTAAACCATTGAATGTAATAAATTTTTTTAAATATTAACTATATCTTTTATAGCACCGCGCGCATTTCGGTTGCCTTTTAAGGTTCGCGCCACTAACTACTAAAGGTAAATCAAGACAATTAATAATTTTGTTTAGATTTATACGAAATAAATACTAAATGCCGACTAGAAGACGGATATCTATTTTTGTTTCTACATGTTTACGATATTCTGCTGGAAAAGCTGGAAGAGTTATTTTATTTTTAACTCTAGCAAATTGATATGAATTTCAGAAGAAAAACCATTGACAATTATTGACAAAGTAAGAAACACTTACCCCTGCAAAGAGAGTGCTATAACTGTGTGTCAATGTGACGGTAACTGGAGAATTAACATTGTAGTGAGAGACGTTGGATCAAAGTCCTCTCTGAAACTGCAACCTGCAACAAGGAAAGATATGTTTAGCTTTGTCCATATTTAAAATTCTGGTTGTGTTTTAACTTATTACTTTGCAAATTCAACAACAAAATATTATACTGCCTTAATAGTAGTTAAAATAATGCATTATAAAACAAGTGTTTGTATGTACGCACGTATGTAGACATTTGTATCCTGTGCGAAATCTCACAATAAAAAAAAAAATTGGCAGTCATTGGGTACTGCCTACAGGGGCGAGAACTTAAAACCATGAAATAGCTGTTTTTTTTTATTTTCAAATTGATCTTCGAATCAAAAATTAAAAATTCATAATTCGTAAATTAAAATCATTAACATTAGTCTGTTTTTCTCATCTATCGGCACTCCGAGCAACAATTGTATGGATTTTTATATGGTTTATTTATTAATCAAAACATATAATGGATTGCGCAAACCTAGTACAAAATATAAATGTAGCTTAATTGACATAATAATTAATTAAGATAGTCAAATTAAATACACCCCGCCCCATTATTTAAATTTGTAAAATACATTATAAAAACCTAGACCTACTTCAAACTTTTATAATCGTGCACTGACGTACTTATTATTCACAATATTAATTTATGTTACATTGGGATGTTGATCGCGTGTACCTTATATTTAAACAATACCGTATGGTTTATTCGTTTCCCCCATCGCTTCTAACTGCCACTAAAGATTCACACCCCAAAGAGCCAAAAACAATAATCCGAAGAAATGTGAGGTGACCTTGGAAGCCAAAATTACTCACTTCATATACAATGTACTCTACGTATTGAACTACCCATAAAAAAAGTACCTCTAACACAAGTTTTTACAAAATTTTAGCTGTAAGAGCCTACTTTCAGGAATAGAAGGGGGAGGGTTGAGCAACATTTTCGAGAGAATGCCTTGAATACTACACATCACAAGATTCTTTTAAAAAAAATGTTACAGAATACTTAATAATGTCGTTTCAAACGATACTCTATGTAACAGAAACTTTTTTTGATGTCCCAAATTTTGCCCGTTAATTTACAGTATTTTTTTTACAGTTTTGATTATTTTTATATATGCACAGGATAGCATATTTTATAAACGGACAGACATACAAATGAGACATTCTATAAAGGTTTCTGTTTTTGTTATTTTAGTGCAACAAAAAGAACTTATACCTGAAGTTTGTTTAAGTGGTTGTGTAATTAATTTGATTTTACATAATGTTGGGAAAATAATTTTTAATTTCTTTAATTTAACAAGCAAAAAGATAATTGTATATATTTTTTATGTTTGGCAAAAGGAGTAATTATAAAGACTCCATATAAATATCTATAAGTATCTATAGTATCTATAAATACTCAATTGTCAATTATAGTAGATCGTCAATTTTTAATTCGCATTCGAAGTTCGCAACGAAATATGTACACCATACTTTTACACTTATATATTACAGTTTTTATATTAGTTAAACTGAAACGAGGATAAGTTTTTAATGCTTTATTGCTTTATACAAAATCAGAGAACATCAATTAATACATCTTGAACTTCAAATAACAAAGAATGCAAAGAAAATTTGGTACATTTAAGTTTACTCGTTTATTTAAACACCGTAAGCATTAAATATTTATAATGAAATGCAAGGAATAGGATATTCCATTCATTTAGTTCATGATTTCAATTTATATTTTAGGAAGGATCTACTTTATTATTATTCCGTCTTACTTGTGTTGGAATATATTATCACAAGAAAGTAGTAGATTAGATAAAAGTGGAAAGAATAGCTGCGACGAAATCCCGGAGGCTATGGATAGATTTATTATTATTGGTTTCTCGGGAAATGTCGCTAGGCGATTGTACTTCTTGAGCACGAGTCATTTTTCTCTTTCTATTCTAACAATGGAGATTATTGTGCCATTTGAGTTGAAAAATCATTGTTCTTCGCGTCAATTATTGCATCCAAAATAAATTGCTTGTATCGTAATTAATTAATACACGTTTTATGAATGTCCCTAAAGTTAATAAATACATTTTTATTAAAGTAACGAAGTTTTTAACAATATAATGCATATGGTAATTATAAATAAGCCTCTTCCACTCAGAGTTTACACATTTTATTTCCGGGTTCATTATCTTAATCTATTCATAAAACGTCTCTTGCCTATTTTAAACTTAAACGTATTATGGCGTACATTCCTGGAGGTTACGTACTGTACACATTTAGTTATAGTTTCTATTGCAATGAATTATCCTACACTGCTGCTGGGTCCCTCAGTCAAAAACTTTGTTGTTGCTTTACGTATTCATGCCTATTGACTAATGGAGGGGGGGGGGGGGGGTATAGCGGAGGTAAATCAATCATTAGTTCGAAACTACGGAGCTCGTGTGAAAGCTTCAACTGTAGCAGACAGAACGACGCCTAAGTCTCTCGACCACTCGAGTTGAAAGTATCTGTGCTTTTAAATATGTATAGAAAAATCACGAACAGATTAATTTTATACACACGAGAAAAATAAGTTTAATGTGTTATAGAACTAATGCAGGATGTATGACTTGTTTTAAGGCTATAAATCATTGAAAACTATTTGTTTAACTATTTTTTGTTTACTTCGTTTTCCAAAAAAAGTTACTTAGGCCTACAAACAACAAACTATATCTAACTGGGTATACGCATTTTGGGGATTTTCAACATAGAAAATATTTGTATAGAAATTATGATTGATTATGACAAAGGCACTTGGATCTAAGTCGGATGGTGGCGGTAGCTGTGACCTGTACATAATGTAACACAGATCGAAATCGACACGCAATATCCCCACCATTTGTCCATAATATCTATAATTTTTAAATTTTTTTCTGGAATTTTAAAAAGTATAGTCTAAAATATACTCTGAATAGTCCTCTACATGTTAATGAAAGTTTAGTCAAAATCGGTTCAGCCATTCCGGAGATTAGCCCGGCCAAACATCAGACAAAAAACGCATGTTTAAATTTTGGTAAAGTGTGAGTAACCATAAGAGCTTAGAAAAAAAGGTTATATTTTAAAATCACAGACAGACACTCAAATTGTATTTATATGTATAGATAATTTAGGTTAATAATTGTTAGTATTTAAACAAAAAAATATTTGTCTTCGATAGTAACGTAATTCCATACTTCCCTCTTAAACTCATAAGAAATAACAGCAGGTAAGAAACAAAAATTAAATAATGAAATTGATACAGCTTAGGCTACATATGTACAAGAGAGCAAGAGAGTATATTTTGATTTTACTCGTACTTAACCGACTTCTAAATAAGTGTTCAAACCAAAATAACAAGTACGTAATTGTAGTTAAAAGATTTCCCTCTAGATTGCAGATCAAGAAGTATATGTCTGCTAATCTGTGACATCATGAAGCCCGGCCATCCAAGCCATAAATCTAATGTCACAGATATTTTTCGTAGTTCGTCACAGGTTGTGACTGCGACTTTTAAAAAAATATCTTTGAAAGAGTTACAGTCCGCGAAATACACACTCGAGACTTGAAAACAAATAGTAATACCAGTTGTAAGTCAAACTAAATTTAATGTCTTACAATAAAATAAAATATTCTTAAATAAATTAACAGCATTTATAAAAGTTTGCTGAGATGACAATAATTTTGTTTTACCTAAAAATTTTAATTTATATAATTCAATGATATCTAATAAGATATTTAATCTGATTTAATAATCTAATATTATTATGATTTAATAAAATAATATAAGATTAAAAAAGGTATCAGTTTCGGCCTAGGAGTGGTACCCACATTTTGGGCTCTTATTCCAAATATCATTCATAGGATTCTTTACAAATTATTAAACTAAATCATGCCAGGAGTTTATTGTTGTATTTAATAGAACATTATTCCATTTTAATAAATTATGTCTGTGTTTTATAGAAGTAAAACATTTCACCTAAAATATAGGATGAAATATTTTACTCACAATTGTACGACATAAACACGAAGTGTTATACGCAGGGATCTCTCATAATATGTCATAAGTTTTCAGTTGTACTAGAATTGTGTTATACGTTATTGACGTAGTGTGGAAGGTCTTGATAAATAATTGTTCTCATTCAACGTTAACTCATGTACACAAACACCATTTGTTATAAAGAAGGAGGAATTTGTGTTAAAACGAAGCTGCAAGGATGTCTTCAGATATTGTGTAGGCCTATTATAAATGGAAAATGATGGAGGGTGGCGCTTTACGAACAAGAGCAGATGATTACAAGCAATGAGTTGCGCGAGGGGTTGGAAATGCAGCAAACATACACATGTACATTTGTCGACGTTTAGGTAAGTCTGGCGAGGTAGCTGGGGAATGGCGTTTTAAGATTCACGGCACTACCAATTCACTCTGGAATTTGTTTAATTCACTATACATTTAATTTCGTGGCAATATAGATTATTACGAAATTTTGGTTTCTCCGAAAAAGTTTCTAAGAATAATTTATAACTTAGAAAATTGAGTCTCTTCTATCTATATATATAAATAAAATTGAAGTGTCAGTGATTTCGAAATAAATACTTCCTTCCAAGCTCTTACGATTATTCACACTTCACCAAAACCTAAACACGCATTGTCTGTCTGTCTGTTTGTTTGTTTGTTGGGCTTAATCTCCGAAACCAATTTTGACGAAACTTTCATTTGCAGGTAGATGACTTTTCAGAGGTTAATCTAGGCTACTTAATATCCCGAAAATGTTTAGTGATCCTATTTAAAAATTGAAAAAAATATGGACATAATTAGGGATTTTGTGAACGGACGTGACACGCGAACCTTATAAATAAAACAACTGATTTGGATCAACACTTTGACAAGATCGTCTGTGTTTTAATTGACTGTATTCGCTGGTTTAACGTTAAATTTATATCAAAAGAGTATGCAATAACGTGAAATGTACTCATAGATGGTAAACACTCCTCAAAACCTGATTTGTAATTGTTATGTTATTTCGGGAGTAACAAACTACCTGAAAACGGGATTTTTAGTGTTTATTGCTGCATTGGTAATAATTTACGTAGGACTAAAAGGGATGCATAGATCGATTTGGGCGAAACTTAATATGTTTTTGTGCCATGGAACTCGGATCTAAAATCGGTGTTTTTTTATTGCGAGTAGCGGTAAGGCACAATATTTACCCGATAGTCCTTTTATTTATTTAATCATATCTGTGAGCGAAGCCGTAGGTGCCAGCTTGTATAAAATAAAAAATATCTGTCTTAATTAATGTCTTAATTATCGTCTTAATTAATCGTCATTCCCGTGAAAATTGCATAGTATTATACAATAATCTGTTTGCATTTGCTTAACCGCGGGGGTTGGTGAGCGAAGCCCTCTAGTAGACTATATATTGCGCATCAACATCATCATCAGTTCAACACCAACGACATGAAAGCATGGGGTATGACACCAAGCTTATAATGGAGAGTGAATGAATGTATAATGTAATTTATCGGAAATAAATACACACAGTAGGTCCTATTATGTAATTACATATTGTAATTGAAACTGTTGCAATTATCACAATAGACTGCTACAGAGAATATTGTAGACTTACTGGTTGTAAACCTCACGGATGTATTCCGAAGTTTTCCGAGCGGTAGTGAATCCTGCGCAGGCGTTGAATCGAAACTCATTAAATTTAATTAAGAAGTTTGTACGATTTATGTGCATTGTTTGCACAACTGCGAATTATTAAACGATTTATCTTTTGTAAACTAGGACGTCACATTTTTGGGAATACTCTATTATAATTATAAAACGATGTTGTGTAATTATAACGATTAAATTGATGTTGTGTACGATATTTCGTCTTTTATCCCTATTTTGGAGCTTTGCATAGTAACTCTTGAAGAAAAAATTAGATTTAAGACGCTCACATATGCCCAACTAACATTTTTGTGTATCATTGAGCGATGTATTTGGCAATAAGATACGTTAGAGTTTTTGTAGATTTAATATTGAAATAAATAGTTTTTGTATCGACAAACGGGACCGTTTTAGTTGTGTCACTACTCAATAGACGGTCGAGAAATTCCAATGGGGGATAATATCGATTAGGCCTATCTAGTAGCCTGTGCACGTCGGCGTCGGTGAAAAGGATCAGGTATAAAATAACCGCAGCTAGTTCAGTTCAGAAATAATTATTGAATATATTATTCGTGTTTTATTGCCGTTTTGGGCCTTCGCATTACGTAAACAATATTAAAACATTCAAATGTGTAACCGCGAATATTTTTACGGCATTTATTGGTCATCGATATTTGCAATAAGATAAGATTGATTTTGTAAATGTAATATTTTAAATAGTGTACGTCGCTTTCATATTCACATAACGGGCCATTGAGTGAGCTGATGATACTGAGAAAATGGTCGCGCTACGTATCACTATGGGCCTGTTAAAGGTGTGCAATATGACTCGAGTAAAAGCATCGATAGCAGCGAGCGGAGCCAACCTTGAGAAGGCTGGCCTATGATATTACATTGTAAAGCGCTCGAGCACGACTAGAATATCGCTTGTAAATACACTTTCGTTTTTACTTATGCCGGTCTTCATTTTAGTTTCCGCCCCGTGCGTACGACATTTAAATTTACAGAACACTTCAATATATAGTTAGTCGGTAACCAAATTCACCCCGATGGTTTACTGCTATCAGGTGACTCGACTGAAAATTATGTTTTTCGTCTTGTTTATAAGCAAATATGTTTAATAGAAATGTATAATTTGCATTTTTGTCACCTACGAATTATAATTTGTTCATGAACAATTTCCTGTAAATTAGAAAAAGTTATCTTCAAAATTAGATGGAAGATACATTATATTGAAGAGGACTGCATGGGACTTTTCCGTCCTGGTATTGCATACCATTAACTTACACATTTTGGTAAGTTAATGGTTTTCTGTAAGTTAATGGTGGCTCTGAATGGATTTCTTACTGGATTAGTGAACAATATAATGGCCAGTACCTACAACAACTATTAGTGTACAATATTTCAACGTCCAACTTAAAAAAAAAATACATAGCACGAGTACACACTGTTAATATACATTTGATGGATGATAGCGCATTCCGTACAATGTTTCATATTTTTAAACTGCGCAAAACAAAATAACTAATTTTCTAATAATAGGCCTACAAAATAAATTTAAAGCTGACGTTGGAAAACAAATCTTGAGATGTGATACCGTTATATGCCAAACATCGAAGAGTAAATGATTTAGCGGTCTATTTTTTTTAGGCACTTTTGTTATCATACACATCTATTACACTATTTTGTATAAGTCTATCAAAAATCTTGACTATAATTAATCAAACTAGACGAAAAAAAATCATTATAAGGTAAGAATAAGACAGTAAGAGAATACAAATATATTTAAAGTAGAACTGACACCAAGACATTATTTTCATACCAAATGGATTCCAAGCCTAATGTAAATTGTAGCTGTCAAGGCCTCAACGCGACCTACTTCCTCGCTGTCAGATTGTATAGTACAAAGATTGTTAGATTGGTAGTCTAATGTTTTAATTGCAAACACAAGTCGGTTTCATTTACTCTACCTTCTTTTAGTCCCCACCAGGATTGTCCAAATTGAAAAAACCTCACAATCAGAAAGTAAATTTGCATTGTAATATAATAAGGTTCAGCAGGATACTAGTCTGTGTAAGGTATTTACCAAGAAAAATTATTAAAATTAAATTCGTCCTGTTTTTACCGAAAGATGTTTCATAAAGTCGAACAGGTAGGCCTCCTACCCAGGTTGCTTTATGTTAGTTAAACTAATAATGAAGAGCGGGGGAGCAGCGTAAGTAATTCGATATCCAGTAATAAGGTTCGAAATACGCAACGATAAAATCTGGACGAGTGCATTTACGCCTTTAGCCTCACACAGTACTTTCCCAAACAGGTACTAGTGTTTTCAATTTAACCAATACCAACCATTATGAATAGCTGATCATAATATTTATTCAGACATTGGATAGAGTTTTAAAAACGCCAGTGTATACAAAATCTATTAAAACACCTTTTTTTTAAATCGTAAGAATAATTAGATTTGACGTCTGTAAACATTTTTTTAAATAGGCCTAAACGAATTAAGAAAAAGGAAACGTTTAAAGGTTGTTTGGCCTGAGGCCAAATTATTTATTGTTTTAAGATAAAAACTAATATTCCAGCAATATATTTCAATTGAATATTCTCTTATTGCCAATTCGAGAAGTTTGCTACTGGCTGATTTCACTCATGATTTGACCTGTAAATGATTTATTGTGTAAAAAATTTATATTATTTGTGAATAATTTGCGCTGCAATAAAATGGAAAATTTAGATGTACGATAAATTTGTTTACCATTACGTGAAAAAAAAACAGCTGTTATATATTTATTTGTTACCACCACAAGACGGAGAACGCAAGAACATGCACAATTTTTCGTTGAAATTAAAGGAAAATCGAAATTACAATACGGAAAACTTATCCGTTTGAATGAGTATCACTACACTCTAAAATACATTTCGGTGGTTTGTTTTTTTGCATTAAACTATATGAAAAAAATCTGGTTTCATTTAAGTTGTACTATATATAAAACAGAACATCGCCTGTTTGGTTAGGCCTACGTTGCGCAACCAATACAGAGGAAAATCAGCTGTATCGACAGGTTGCGCGACTTAACGGATATGTTACGCCGACAGTGATTGATGATTCGCCTTGCTCTTCCCTCTCTCTCAGCTGATTTGTTTTCTTGCCTAATGTTATAACTTCAGTAGAACCAATTTGTCATGTTCCTTTTGTAAATAGTCTAAAGTTAAAAGCTTCGCTGAATTATTGCTTTAGATGGATAAACGCAAGTTCTATTTTTATCAACCGGACAGAAAGAGTTTTATCGGTTTTACGACATTATTCTTCGATTTCTTCTTAGTTAATTAAACTTTACTTCAATTGCCATTTATTAGACAGTAAAGTTTCGATGTATGAGTTTAAATACCATAACAAAATTAATTACTATTTTATTTACAAATATTATTAAATTGTACCCGTAAACATATTTTAAAATTGGATATTGTAACTGATAAAATTGTTAGGTTAGTTTTGTTTACTGAAAAAATGAATGTCTGTAGATCAGATCATTTCAATTTATCTTAGACATATTTACTAGGTACAACAGACTATTAAAACATTTTCGTCATAGATAAAAGATATTCTAAATAACTGGAATAATTTTTTATCTATTTTACTATAATCGATTTATTTAGTAATGAATCGAAAACACATTACAAACACCATATGGTAAACGTATATAAAAAGCATACTTATTTATTATCTGCTGAAGTTAGTAAGATTAAACATAGGACAACCAATAAGCAAATATTTCAGTCTGTGTTCAGCATCATTGATAAATTGATAATTAACAAGACAATATTGGTTCAGAAATTAAACAGAAGCATGGTTAGCCCTGAAGTCCCCCCCCCCCCCCCACTGCTCATTCTCCTTCTCCACCTTTCAAAGATATTATCAACAAAGTTTTAATACAAATAAAATCATGTTGCGCCGTAAATAACATTTTAATAATGGAGAGACAGCTTAGAGTTACTTTTAATTATTTGAGTTCACAAAAGAAGCGAAGTACGCAATGAAGATCATTATGACAAAATATTGAGCTTGGTTATGTCTGGAATGAAAGTATAGAGACAATTTATTTCATTGTATTTATAACAAATTAGAATTTGAAAAGTGTTTTATTATAAATATATTATAAAATAGAATAGATAACCCAATTACTTTGTTTTGCTTTATTATTTTCAACTATTATTGCGACAACTATTATGTTAATCTTGGTAGCTGAAATTAATTACATACTTGATAAGAACATGTATTGTCGATTCCCAATTCAACAAGCATCCTTCGTATTTTGTTTTGTATAGTGCATGATCCCTCCGATTAAATTCCTACCCTGAAAGGGGTGCTCGAAATAGAGAGCGGAAATGACTCTTGGAAAGGAGGGTGTATACACATCACATTCCAAATACGCCAAATTTTACTTACAGTATTTTGCACATATTTGTTAGCTGTCAAATTGTTAAACATAAATTAGGGTTCCGTACTCTAACTTTGGGTTTTCGTAACTCTGTTTAAGAAGGTCACAAAATCGCACCAGAATTCCGATGTAGATATCCCGGTGGATAATTTTACAGGATAAATAAACCAAAGTATATATCTGTCATAGTTTTAGAGTCATGTCCGTTTGTTTGTCTGTGTCTATGAGTCACAAGTAAGAAGAAACTATTTGTATGCACTATTTGTTTGCACTTGGAATCTAATTAGTTAACTCAAACCTTGTGTATGGTGTACAACAAATAGTACAGCTTAAAAGTAAATATAAAACACAAAAATACAGTTTTTTAAGTTATGGAATCCTTGGCGCACGAGTCCAAAATTAATTTTACATTACAACCGATTTTACTGTATGACATTCAGATTTTTTGTAACGTATACGCAGCATATAGGTTAAGAACTCTAGTATTTAAATTTACATAAATACGTAACAATCAAAATAAAAATACAAACAAAAGCACAAATAGCATACTATTTCCGTCTTTTAACTCACTGAAACTAAAGAAAGAGTTTAGGTTTTAATCCTGAAATTTAAGTTATCCAAAGTATCGTTTATGTTAAAAATAAAGGCTCTGAAGCGGGGTGTAGAATTAAGTAGGTTAAGTTTATAATTACACTACCATTCTCTTTTATACTTTAATTTTGTTCTACTTAGTAAGAAAACTTTTAAATTGTTGTCTAATATTAGTACAATTAGCCATGTGGTCAATGATGTTAGTAACTTGGCAACTAAGAGACCAATTTTTATCAAAATGACTTGCCCCTATTTACTCACCTAAATATTTTTATATAAAAAAAAAAAAAAACATAAAAATCGCGACGGTTATCGAGTGATACGGCCAGGGTAGCGTCCAGTAATAGAGTCGAATCTTGAAGACATAGAAAAGAGACGAGATATCTGGAAGCGATGTAATTCTGAAAAAGACATATGGGAATGCCAAGACAATAAGATATTTTTATGTACGTTTCACGACTGATAATTTTATAACGAGTAAATCTTAAATGATTCAGTTAAACAAATATAATTTGGATACAAACAGAACGTACGGGAAATACACGTAACTTGAATTAATAATTTTATAATAGAATCTTACAGTAAATATGTGCACGACACTACTTTCTCCTAACCACAACAACAGCTGTTCCATTTCTCCCTCCACCGCACATCGCACAGATAATAATCCTTGTTCATTCACTGCCTAAACCAATACTGAATCGAGCGGAAACAGGTCTGACGTTCTGACACATATTGTGAGGCGTCACTTTCTCCCGGAATGACGTCTGTTAGCACAAAGAGCAGGTTCACACTGACTATGACAGTTCCTTCACTCCTTGTACGATATGGAAAATACTTTATTGTAAGGCTTAAATTTAGATAGATTATGCTGTACACATTAAAGTAGCTATATTACTGGCTAAACCGTAAAAACCTTTAAATTTTAGGTAGATTACACAATGTAAAAAAAAAGAAATTAGTTTTGAAACGAAATAGTTGATGAAATACCCAAATATTTGTAACTTTTCAAAATGATCAAAGAATTCTTTAAACAATATTAAACTAAATTATCTGTAATGCGTCTGTAATACTAAAATATTCTTGTTTATACTACTAAAATATAAGCTACATTAAAAAACTTCACTCACAATTGATCACGCGTGCAAAGCACTAGTTTATATTTTAATAGTCTAATAAAGAGATATGCAGGCAATGATAAATATATAATTGCATGATTCTGGTACCGAGTCACTGATAATTAATACTAATTATTTACCTTAAATCCGTCTTGTGACTCCTTGTCGTTCAGTTTAAGACGACATGTTTCGGGGCCGTAACTCCATCATCTGGTCATTCCTCTGGTGAGTTCGTCGAACATTAAAAACATTAAAATTTTATACACACACAGTTCACAGTTCTTAAATTCAGTATTTATGTGATGAACTGTTACTTGTGTGTTAGTGTCCGTGTAAATGTGTGTGTGTATAACATTTTAATGTTTTTAATGTTCGAGGAACTCACCAGAGGAATGACTAGTTGACGGAGTTACGGCTCCGAAACATGTCGTCTTAAACTTAATGACAAGGAGTCATAAGACGGACTTAAGGTAAATAATTAGTATTAAATATATAATCTAAAATACTTAAGGTGCGGCTATACATACACGTCACGTCACGTCACGTCACGTCACGTCACGTCCCGTCCACTAACGTCATTTTAGGTAGGGTGGCTATACATACCCGTCACGTCACGTCACGTCCAGGCACAAAAAGTATCGCGCGCACATCTTGGCTTTCCAATCCACTGGGTCACACTACTTACTGTTGAGTCAACCATGGAGGAGTCCTCATCTTCGAGTTCCGACACCGACGAGGACATTTTGATGCTAGTTCTTTTGGATGAAGAGAACAAAAGAAGAAGAACTGTAGGAACACATCCTATTAACAAATTTTATCAAAATCGTTAGAACCGTTTTTTTTTAATAAAAAAATTATAACGGATATTTTGGGTTTTTTTCGCCTTTTTTTTCGTGCATCTATAATCTATACAGGCCTAATTGACATGTTTGGTGCAAATTTGTTCGAAATCGATAGAATAGTTTTCTCTCTAGATTTGTATACGTACACACACAGACATTTTGTAAAACAACACTTTTTTGAACTCACGGTGTTCCAAAACGGATATTTCCACAAAAATCTCAACATCGATTTTTTTCGCGATCATTATACTTTCTCTCTACTATAGTATAGTGATAAAGTGAAAAACTATTTTGGATCCGAGTCCAAGGCCCAAAAACGCACAGTGAGTTTCGCCCAACTTGATCTTTGATTTATGTATCCCTTTTAGACCTTCACATTATTAGCTATGCACCAATAAACGCTAAAAATCCCATTTTCCGCCCGTTTATTTGTCATTACTACCGAACGAACACAAACATTACAAATCAGGTTTTGAGGTATATTTAACATCTATGCGTACATTTCACATTATTGCATACCGTTTTGGTATAAATATTTAACGGTGAAACCATCGTTTAAATTAAATTAAAACGCAGACGATCTTATCAAAGTATTGAGCTTTTGATTTAAGTTGTTTTATTGATAATGATCGCGCATCTCGTCCGTTTGCAAAACCCCTAACTTTGATCGTAATTTTTACATTTTTACATTTTTAAATAGGAACCCTTAATATTTATGGGACAAAAATTAGGTTAGATTAATCTCTGAAAAGTCGTCTACACGAAAATTAAAGTTTCGTCGAAATTGATTCAGCCATTCTGGCGATTGGCCCGGACAAACAAACAGACAGACAGACTGAAAGACAGAAATTTTTTACAAAATAATGCTTTTTTAGGTTTTTGTAAAGTGTGAATAACCATATGAGATTAAATAAAGTATTTATCTCGACATCACGACGGACACTAAAGTTATCAAATACTCGTCGTCCATGGTTGACGCACAACAAAACACTATGTTACTGAAGGAACGACACACAAGAAACAGGTGAACAGACACACTTCACCCCTTGAACTGATAAGGTGCAATATTTTTGTTTATCTCTGTTATGGAGCCAACAAAATATAGTCAAAAAACATTCAGCTATACCAACGATGTTTCCCGACTGTGCGCGGACAAAGCCGAAGCGGAGATAAATGACGTCGCTTGACGTCGCTTGACGTGACCCCTGGCTATACATACCCGTCACGTCACGTCACGTCACGTCACGTCACGTCACGTCACGTCACGTCACGGCACGGTATGCTCTCTAGAGCATTCGAATATTTTCTGGACGTGACGTGACGTGACGTGACGGGTATGTATAGCCACCTCCATTTGATTACACAGGGAGCATACCTCTGGAAAAAAGACGGGACGTGACGTGACGTGACGTGACGTGTATGTATAGCCGCACCTTTACAGAGCCACTGTTTACCTATATCTTTTTGTGACACAACTTTAAAACAACAAACTATTTTGTTATTTGAACTATCAAAACACTAAATTAACGCATACGTGAACATGGATAATACTTTAATTGTGTACTACTATAGACAATCAATAACGCTAGATAACTGTAAACAGTACTGTTGACCTTTAAGCCCACAGTGGTGAGAAGGTAACCTGGTTTAAGAACAACCGGATCACTTAACTTTCACAACTGTTTTATACTTGTCAAATGATCCTGTTGTTACTCAGCCATAATTTGTCGGTTTGATTTAGGATAGGTCCAAAATTCAATGTTGTGACAAATTACGAGCCGTAAACGTTTCATGTTTCCTTTACGTTTTATTCATTCTACCTCTCGATTGTTCAGTAATGATTTGTCAGTATCGGAAATTTAATAAAATTACATTCACATTTTGTTGAAATATACTGGGTGCGTACATCTGTATTCATAACAGAAGAAGGCCTGACCGCCTGATTCATAATCAACTTACATTCTAAACTATGATCTAGCTACAGACTTAAACCGTTCAGGGTAACTTCATACCATTATATAGAGGTGTACTAAGAAAGGGTTTTGCAAAATATTGATTTTACGAGTTGAAAATGGTAAAATACGGGGTTCACTACCAGCCAAATGACAGATAAACAGATGATTCGAATCAAAAGCTTCTAGATGTGGTTTATACTGAACCAACTCTCGTTGCCAAAGCAACCATCTTAGTAAATTTAGAATAAATAAATTATTTTTCACAACCAACAGCTTTTTGAGGTTAGGATAACAAAATAAAAACAAACACGAACAAAAAAACTTCAATGATAAAGGCTTACTATATTTATAGTTCAAACATCTGGTTTTGATCAAATGCTTAACACAATTTTAGGTTAAGCCTATACTGTACCAACACATAATATAATTATATTATTATTTTTTATAGCATTTATTTTTATCATCATAGTAACCAAAAGTATTTGTAGGTTAGGTTAGCAAACACATACAGCGAAAAAGGCTTACTATATCAATTCAAACAGCGAGACTATCAATATTAAAATTATGTTAACTTTATTTTTTTACTAGACCTATCTGAGGTGTTTGAAATACTGCTTTACCCGTATTGAAAACTGTATTGACAATTTAACTAAATCAATCATGTTAATCGACCTGCTCAATATAATTGTAAAACTTTAAAATTTTTCAATACAAAACTATTATAAATTTTACTACATACATATACTTATAAAGATATGATTTTGTAACGCCTGCAGTTCTACTGGACCAATTTTAATTAATTTAAGTACATTAATTTGATTAGTGGTGTTTATGTTCATTCAAAAATAACTGTCAAAGTATCCGACTTTTAGAAGAACAGGATGTAAAACGAGATAGGCCTAACTGACCTAGGTTAGGAGTCTTTTTGTACCGTTTTGCTCCTTCCAACGTCTCCAAAATTATTAAAATCGGCTCAGTAGAACTCTAGAAACAAGTTTAAATCAAAACTTTTTATATAAATTTAAAAAATGTAAACAACAGTATAAAATTCTCTACAAAAAAAGTTAGAATTTTACATTTATTTTCTTTCAAATAATAAAGGTTGTAAGTAATGTTAAATTATGAGTCCCAACAGGATCTTCTGTGATATCCTCAACAAGATTGTAGATCTTTGAAACACAATTAGTGTATCCGATAAAAGATATTATACTTAGTTATCCAATTGGAATAAGACAAGAGCACCGCGCTTAAGTAACAAGTATCCAGTATTATTAGAATGGAGCTGCTCAATTCTACAGAAAAAAATGTATTCATTTTCCACGTTGTCTTGGCACTTTTCTGATATAGTATGTAGTGTTCTCGCGTTAATTTACAGAATTAAGATGGAAATGGACTGTGTGGTTATAAAATATGACCTTTTAGTACGGTGTAATATTTTTGTCTCGAGAATCGCTTCATTTAAAATAAGATAATCACAGTATTTTTATCCGACAAGGCATTAATCTGCTTGTTTAAAATAAGTTTCGTTGTCGAATTACAACAACTACCTTAATTGGTAATGTAATTACCAGTAGGCCTATATACTTTTTAGCAAGTAATGTTTTGCCAGTGGTATTGAAAGCTATTTGCAACCAAGCACTCTGAAAATACCCTTTCTTTCAACGTATAGCCCAATTTTACGTGAGCACATAAAGTGACACAAAGTCCAACTTCCACGCATAAAGTCTGACTTCAAGCTGAAACTAGGCTGAAGTATCGACTTCCACTGAAGATAAAGCCCGACTTCTACGTGAGCACATACAGCCCGAATTCAAATTAGCTTTTCAAGATGAAGAAGGACACCGTCACGTAAAGCCTTACTCCCACACCAGAAGGTCTGAAACGTAATGCAAGACGCCCACGAGGGCACAAAAAGCCTGACTTCAAGCTGAAACTAGGCTGAAGTATCGACTTCCACTGTGTAGATAAAGCCCGACTTCTACGTGAGCACATACAGCCCGAATTCAAGTTAGCTTTTCAAGATGAAGAAGACACCGTCACGTAAAGCCTTACTTCCACACCAGAAGGTCTGAAACATAATGCAAGACGCCCACGAGGCCACAAAAAGCCTGACTTCGATGCGAACACAACCAGTATGTGGCTAAATTTATTCAGGCGTGACCTAAATTAGCATTTCTCACGACTTTTATGAGGCGTTATACTGTAACTTCAATGTAGTAACGTTTGCGTGTGTTGATAACATTATTACAAAACAATGGAATGCAATTTCTGGTATGAAGTTGTTCTCTAATGCTACCAATGCTCTTTTGACATTGTATGATGAAAACATATATAAAGATTTGAGTTTTTGCATGTTTTTACAATAATATTCTCTTTCTGAACATTTATTTTACAATTCCATTTTTCTGTATATTGTATTTGTATTCATGAACCCATTTTTACTTTGTTGTATGTCAGAAAACTACAAACTCAAACGTTCCTGTAATTCTTCCAACAGGTAAGATCCAAAGAGGAAGTTTTCTGTCCAGACAGCACAAACTGAAGTGACATAATATAAAAGTTTACGTACAGCAAATATCGTATTGTGATGACAGACGTAAAAAAGTTCGGAGAAATCGAACAAAACAAACTTTCTTCGAAAGAAGATGCGTTTAATATTTACCAGATGATACGCCTTAATGTAAGGGACTGGATGTTTACTGCACGTGGAGGTTCACATGGAAACTAATACTTGGACGAAACATATTGAAGCAAGATTACCACTATATCAAAGCCCACTAAAGAATACCGTTACGAGGCGGCCAATAGGATGGGCGCGCAGCGTTGCCATATCTACTAGCCTCGAACACTCCTGGCATTTACCGCTCGAGAATTGATCGCACAGTTTAAAGAATTATAAATGCGTTGAGTCAGCCGCAGTCAGTAAGAAGCGTGGGAAGAATGTGATAACGTCGCACTACGGCGATTGGAGCGTTCAAGGTCTCGGTGTACACAAGCCCGTCCCTCAACGGTATTCTTTAGTGGGCTTTGATTATAGGTCTAACATATTTTAACTAGTTTACATGATTTCAGCTCTAGTTCTTGTTTAACGTGTTGCTCAAGTTTCATTCAAATAGAAGTTTTTAAATCGATAGCCTATTGAAGTTGACGTAGTCAAACAGAAAGTCATCTACACAGTCAAAGAGTCTAAATGTGAAAACGTTATTATCTTGTTTTTTAATAGGGACCTACGAAACTTTCTGATACGGTATATACATTACGGTGGATAAAGATTACAGGAACTCTAAAACGATCTTTGTTGGTAGGTCTGTCTGTGTCAATGTATAATTACATCGGCAATTTTAAAGATATGTTAAATTTGGCAGTCAGAAATTTTAAAATCTCTTGAGTGTTCTGTAAGAGGTTAAGAGGAAAAATGTATCTCTTATAGGATCACTAAATTTTGTCTGTCTGTCGGTTATAGTCTCAACGGATAAAGGCGTAAAACTGAGATTTAGCACAGTTATTTATAAAACTTGTAAACTAGCATAATATATTCCAATGATCAAAACTCAACAAATATATTAATATACACTCGAGGGAGGGCAAAGTTTGGTACTTAAAACAAAATATTTGTGTATTCTATCTTCAGAAGATAGTTTGAAAGGGCTTATTTACTATACTTCAAATCTAAATTTGTTGTTAGTTAACTCTTTCAATCATATTTGAGGTTTCAATAACTAATAATCACCAAGAATTTATGTTTTTATTTTTTGCCGATAAATCTTTTATCTTTTGAGCTAATTTCTTGTTTACAACACTGATAATTTTAATCGGTCTACCATTAGTAAAATTAGTTTAACAGACGAATACTAAGGTACTGAATGAAGTTGAAATCCAAATTAAGAGTTTTTGTTTTTTAATAACTCTGTTATCTGTTGAAGTAAGGCAGAAATAAAAACACAGCTTTGTTCTGCCTTTAAAAAAGTACGCTCTCTTGAAAATGTTTCGTTAAGATCAGTTTCAATAGTTTGATGTTTTAACAGTTTGAACGACCGCCATTAAAAATAAAAAAAAAATAATGTCTTTGATTTCAGTGAACATAAATAATGGGTATACCAAATGTGAATCCAATATCTTAAGTACTTAAATAGTAATGTTTGTTTAAATTTAAACAATAATAATATTGAAACGTTCTCGAACCTATGTGTATTTGTTTTAAATTTAGTTTTACATTAAGAATGAGCCCTTAATGTCCCTGTAAATCTTAGTGAACAGCCTCTGTATTACACTCACATAGCCTATAAATGTTTACTTTGATATCGTTTGGAGAAATAACGTGTTTTAGGAAACATAATAGAATATTTTATTCTGCTAATCAGGAAGGTATTTGAGGTTATTTAAGTTTTTGTTACAAGGTGTCGCAAGGTTTTGATTAGTAGAATACAAGCTACTTTGAAATTTTAAGTTCACTGACAAAGTCTCAAGTGTGAAAAAGGCTCTGTAATGATTTCTTAACAGCCATTATTACACGTTTAAGGTTGTACACAAACGCGGTAGTTGCCAAGTAGGAAGTATTCGCGATATTGTGCCGAGTTTCTCGGATCCTTGCCTTGTAGCGAGTAGCTGTGGAAATACACGTAGGCTGCGCAGTTTGTGGGAACCGCAAGTACACTGTAATTCAAATCACATGTATTACAACCCTCACCTACACATTAGCATTTAACTATAATAACTTATTAACTGTTCTTATTTATTGGTTCCAAAATATTGTATTGGTTGTGTTTAAATTATACAATATAAACAATTCAAATAATTTAAATTATAATTTAGACTATCCGATTCATGGCATTCATGACTATCCGATTATTACGCAAACGCCATTTAAGTGTAGGCAATTACAACTACATTTTCGTCAAAAATGGTCCTATGAAACATATATATGAATCTGTAGTGGTTATTCTTGAAATGGATGAAAGAGTTGCCGCTAACTTGACCTAAAAATGTATGAGCACTACAGACTTCCATTGTGCAGTGTATGGATAGTATGATTTACTGTATGCTTCACACAGAACGAAGTCGATGTATTAATACTTCGGCGACGTCTTTCATGCGCCGTTCAAACAGAAAGCTACGTGGAAGACGTATGTTCTCCCTGTACACTGCCAACTGCTGCTTGTATTTGAGGTCACTTCAATTTGGTTAGTGATGGCGTTTACAGTAGTAGCCTGATGGTAGTGATGGTACGAGCCTGGCTTTAGTAGAAGCGTTATGCCCTAGATGGAACCGATTCAAATAATACAACCGTTGTACATGCCAACGCCCGATGAAAATTTGTGGATAAATATAGCAAGAGGTTTCAACGGTAGATGGAATTTTCCACACTATATTGGCGCAGTAGATGGTAAACATGTTAAAATCCAATGTCCACCATTTTCAGGATCATGTTATTATAATTACATAAAGTACTATTCTACTGTTTTGCTGGGACTGGTTGATGCTGAGTACAAGTTCGTATCCGTTGACGTGGAATCATACGGAAAGGAATGTGATTCCTCAATTTTCCTAAACAGTACCCTTAGTAAAAGGATGACAAAACTACAGAAGACGAACCACTAGTAACAGGAGGGGTTAAAGTACAATATGTTGTAGTGGGAGATGAAGGATTTCAGTCGCAACGATTCTTGATTCGCCCTTACTCACGCAAAAATCTAAACGATGAAAAGAGAGTATACAACTACAGAGTAAGCAGATGCAAACGAGTTGTTGAAAAAGCATTGGAATACTTGCTCAACGATGGAGACTCTACTTACGAACTTTGTAGTACAAGATTGACAGTGTGTATAAAATTATTAAAGCCACTGTTATACTTCACAATTCATTGTTTGAGCAGTAAAGGATTTTTGTAACTGCAGCTGGTACTCCTGAGGAAATAACCGCATATCAGACATATGCCATATTGTGCTCAAGCTACAAAGGATCAAGTTCGGATTAGGAACTACAGTACTCTGATGATTACTTCATTTCTACAGAAGGATGTGAAAACATACCAGTTACAAAAAATAATCAACGGTAGCTGTATAATGTCACGTTGAAAAATATTATAATTTAATTTTGAAAACATGTTTTATTTCTACATAGTTTTGTTTGACATGCTGAAACAAAGACTTGGACTAATAATTTGTCTTATTAGTTTTTCTATTAATTCTTTTTCTAATATTTAAGCTGACGATATCCATAGGAAACAGGTGGCGAGAACAGCTCAGTGCGCTTGCGCGAGTCGAAATACGCGAGCGACGCGTAGCTAGTCGAGGTATTTTGCTCTCCCGTATTAATACGCAGCCGACGTCGGCTCTTGTGTGAAGTGACACATTTGATATAATTGTGAGATACGTCTCAAACGTCTTACAAAGACGTCGGTGGAGTATTAATACGTACTGTGTGTTAATACGTTCTGTGAAAAAAGTGGCCTTAATTTCCCTGCATGGAGGTTAGGATTTTTTTAAGCCTATTGATTTTGTTACAAATCTAATTAGTATTTAAAAGTTATAATTAACTTAAATTAAATTTTGAGAGCCTAATCTGATAAAGAACTTTCAAACATATTTGAAGTCTTCTGAACAAAAATAATTATGTACATAAATGTTTAAACCATAGGCAGGGGGTTTCTGCGAAAAAACGATTAATTAACTGTGAATTAATCATTCATTAGATAAGTAACATATAAGTATATAAAAAGGCTAGCTTAAGTAATACTGGAGAATCAATACAGAAATCTCGTCCTTCAACTTGTACTCCAGTTATGTGTTGAATAAGAATTAAACTGAAAGATTAATAGTTGCAATTAATGAATACTCTTCTTGTTGAACACCTTGGTAATACGATTAGTTTAAGAATTGCATTCATGCCTTTACTTGTGTAAATCAGATAATAAATCTCGTCGACTGCGAATTGGAAAGGTGAGATCGACATCATTGATTCTGTGAAGACGGTACACATGATACGGTAGTTGAAGTGCATTCTAGCGGACACTAACTGAAGGTTATGTTACTAGTACTTCTTGCAACATGCACTGCGTCGTTAATTATTGTTTGTATCTGAAGGCAAAACCTGAACTAAACGCTGTACAGTATTATATGTTTCCTACTAGTTCTAAATACTTCACGAATTAGGTTTGAGTAACAAGCGCGTTGAATTGATTAAGACTAACATGTTTTAAAATATGTAAACCCAATAATGTGCAATTTTTAACAGAAAAATATCAGAAAATTATAGGTTCAAAAATCACAGCAAATGTAAACAAGAATTATACATAAACGAAATAAATTTCGTTTTCACTATTAAAACTTAAAAACATTCGTTACTGAAAAAGAACAGTAGTAGGCTATACAGTAGGCCTACACGATAAAACAAATAGGCTATTATAGGCCTACTTTCTCTGTGAATATACGATCTTCTCTCGGAGGTTAGTACAACTGTTAAACACCGTAAAACCTACTAAAATGTACACTTTAATTTTGATTATTTATTCATAATAATAGTAGGCTCTCGGAAACGATTTATTGTCTGAAATAAAAAAAGAAACACTTCCACGTCATTCTTATTGTCCGAAGATTTATGTTTACTTGTCGAGAAGTTTTACTTCCTCTCTCTCGCCTACCAGTAATTAATATCCGGAGTTTAATCGATTTAAATTATGTTTTTTGAAGGATATTTACATGTAACAGTAATATATTTTCGTCCCTTGTTAAATTAAGGATAAAGATATGGAAACTTGAAAACTTTTTGTTTGTAAACCTTAAGTTATGCATGTTCGTACATGCAAATATATTCTGCGAAAAAACTATTTGTTTCATCATTTTCCTTGTTGGCTCATGTATTCCTTCCCAACCCTAAAAGCTATAAAAGTATATTGAATATCAAATGCGCTTTGTAGAAAACGTTTTAAAAAATAAAACATCCTCATTAACTAGTTCTTTAAAAGCAGTAAAGAATATTTTTAAGATTAAAATGAAAACAAAATCCAAGTAGGCTACATCAAAAATGTTACTCCACTGACTAAGGTGAAGATTAAGAACATTTTTTTGTTAGTGCAATGAGATGAAAGATTTTATTCAAACTATCCAGGTTCAATATTAAACAAGAGCTGCATTCAGCATTCCAAATAGTATATTATACAATATATATAAAAGCCAAATACCACTCACTGACTCATCACGATTTCTCAAAAAACAACTGAACGGATTGGAACGAAATTTGGTATGTAGCTTCCTCTAGCCTATAGGAGCTCGCTAAGAAAGGTTTTCAAAAAATTCGAAATTTTAGGAGGATTGGGGGGGAGGGGTCAAAGTTACTAAATTACGATTTCTCCAAAACTACCGATCGGATTGGAATGCAATTTGGTATGGAGCTTCCTCTAGGGCCCTAGGTGCTCGCTAAGAAAGGTTTTAAAAAAATTCGAAATTTTAGGGGGTTTGGGGGGTCAAAGTTACTAAAAATCCCCGTAAGAAATGCATAGTATAATAAATGTATTGATATATATATTTTTTAAATATACATTTAACTTTGATTTGTCTATTCGTGCAAAGCCGGGTCGGGCCAGCTAGTACTGTACAATATAATATTAAAGAGGATGTTACGATTTATGATACAATTTCATTTTAAGTGTAACCATTCACTACGTACAGTTTATCTGCAGTCCACGTACTGCAGGAAAATTAACTGAAGTTCAATCTCGCCACAGACACACAGTTCGCGGACAGACTGAGATCTGCAGTTTAGATGGACTTTCGTTTAACTGTGTGTGTGGACAAATAACTTGAGTTCTGATCTGCAGTTGAAATGTTTACGCTCTTTGAAAGTTTTGTGACAGATTTACTCGTATTTCATTCGAAATGAGTGATAAATCTGTACTTTTTTGATTGAATTTACAGACACTTACCGGCAAAATGGAAAGCCAAATCAAAGTAAATACAATTTTATTAAATTTAATGCTACCAGTATGTATTTAAGTTTGATGACAGTACAATTAAATTATTAATTAATACAATTATTCTATTCAACCTCAACCAGCAATTCACTACATCGACACACAATCAAGGAATTTAGAAAATGATTATGCTCTATATGATTTTATAAATTTATTTTGTTTATTCTTTAAAAAAATTACAATTCTTTCTTCTTTTAGCAAAATAAAAAATTATTTTAATTTAAAATTTATAAAATTAGGATATAATTATTTTCTGATATAAAAATAAATTTAGAAACATTAAGAATAACATATTAAACTTCAAGTAGCCAGTCTTTTGCTCAGTAGCATTTCTTTCTTCCCTAGTTAGTAATATTAATAAAGCTGCAACTTTTTGTTTGGATACATAACTACCTTTATTTCACTTTTTATCTACGGTACGCGTTTTATTAACTTTTACCAATAAATTTAGAACTCAACTGTTGACAAAACTGTTAATGTATGTATGGTGAGTGTACAGTTGACCTGCAGTTATTAATCTATGAGTTCATTATCTGCAGACGAAGCCTGGAATTGGAACTCAATAGAACGTGGCCTATGACAGTTAAAAATCTTCAGTTAGGCTTGAAGTCCGTTACCTGCAGATAAACTGTTACACTTAGAATGTTAGAGCCGTTCTTTGTTCAAATAAAACCGAGCTATACAAGTTTAAGTTGAAACCGTTTGTCTTTTACGGAGCTAAGGCCTGTGGAATATGGAAAAGGGATGGTTGAAGAAAAATTCAGAAGAAGTGTGGAAAGGCAACGGAAGTAAGTGTTGAAGGAAGCGAGGCTGACCCAAGAAGAATGGGACTATAAGTTGGAGAAACGAAGCTAGAGACATGGAGAAAATGAAGGCGGTATATAATGGCTCTTCAAGGATGTAGGTACGAGAAAAGGTAAGGTGGAACAATTTTTGAAGCAGAATATTGTCTTACACAACATTTTTTACACTGTCGGACACCTATTTTGATGTTTGTTAAATAATTATTTTACGAGGTCGCGTTGAGAATAAGTAATGATCCTAGTAGACGGAGTTTGGCTAAACTATACAAAGCAACTGCCATTATGTTCCCCACGACCCTAGTTACATCTGAGATAATGTTGCGAATTCTACGGTAAAGGCGAGATGTATAGTAATCATATACTTCCTGTGGAGTAGTTTGATGTGGCAAGTTTTTGAATTCCAGTTAAACGGAATAACAGAGACAACACCGAGGTATTGAGAAGAAAAGTTTAGCTAAACAGAAAACTTAACATTTTTATATACAACAGCGAAACGTAGTAAAATAATTAACAGGGAAAAACAAGTATACTCTAGAGATAATTATGCAGGTTTAATGGGTCATGTAAAACTCCAACAATTGCATCAAAGATCTTTTAAATAAAGCGTTCATACTTTTTTCAAAATTGCATTTGAATTTGGTTTAGATGTACCTCTAACAGCTGACTATTAGTATCTTAGATGCACTTAAACAGATTGATAAGATTAGCAGCAGGGTGGATTTGTTGGGCTTCTCAATGTTTAAGTTGAGGTCGAAACTAATGATGGCGATCGAGACGCCACATTGTTAAATTGTTAATGTAATTGCTTGTGCATATTTATTTTTCATAAATTTAATTTACCACACAAAGTTGTTTATATTTGATTTGCGATTTAAGTATTTATTAGCTGTACGACATTTATAAAATCGCCCGACTTTCCTGTACAGCAACAGTATCATGTTTAGTTTTATTTTCAATCAGAAAAATATTATATAGAATCTAAATTTAAGATTTAAAAGTATTAAGTAGGTAATTTATTATTATAAGTGACTTATCCGAGTAAACAAAGCAAAAGCTTACAAATAAAATAGGTTTAACGGCAAATCTTTCTTTGTCCTTTGGATTAACCATCGTATATTGTGGTCTATTTAAGCTGCAATATGAATCCACAACTATTGATATTAGCAATCTTACAAATTGTACGTGTTTTTTTTTTAGTCAATATATTCAGAGTTTAACAAAAATACGTATGATCGTAAATTGTTTGTTCTATTACAGAACAGCTTTTAATTTATGTTCGTTTACATTACCTTAAAAATAATTACCAAATACATTACTGAAAATAAAATAAAAAACACATAAAACTATTTCCTAGCTACTGTGTAATGATAATGTAATAGGCAAAACGATTAACACAGGATATTAATTAAATAAAAATTGATAGACTAATGTTTTCAGGAAATTTTTTTAAAATTACAACAATTATATAAACACTTTTTAACATTGTAAATATTTGACAAACAGTTTCATTACAAAGTCTATACTGTTAAAGATATATCAAAATAATAAATGGAAAAGTTCTGGGCGACAAAACGCTTTATCGGCCTGTGTCTGTGTAACAATTAGCCTGCAAAAGCGTTATTTTCTTACGGGTTTTAGCAAAATACTAATTTACGGTTAATTACAGTTTATTATTTAATCTATAACAAATGGCTAGCTGTAATGTAGACCACAGCAAATACGTTGCTTTAACAACAAAAGGCGATTAGATTTAACAACTCAACACGATTAGCGGTTACAGTTAGTATTGATAATGAATAATTTACAATTATTATAAACGTGTTTTAAGTTTAAATCATAATTAACTTATTTCTACGACGGGAACATTAAGAAACTCCATAGTTTCTATTTACAAATAAGTAAAACTTCTACCTAAAATCTAGGTTGGAATAAATTATATCGTTCACAATTGTGTTGAGTGGAGGAGCGAGCATGAGGGCTGGTATGCAAGGAACGCATTTTTCTCCTCTTGCCTATGTTAATATATATATACGAGGTCTGTCTAAAAAGTTCAGTGAATGGTCTAATATATCGGTATTCAACGCTTGAAACAGCGCGCGTGCATGCATAGGCAATCATGAACATGTCTGGAACTGCCATCTGTCGGTAATTGCGCGAGGCTTCTATTGTAGTACTTTTACAGTCATTGCAACAGCAACAGTGAACAGAGTGTTCCGAGTAGTGTGCGTCAAAAAGCCATGGGGCAACGACACAACATTCAGTTATGCTTCAAATTGGGTAAAACGGCGACAGAAACCCATGCAAGTATACTGGTATGTTGGTGCAAGTATACGGGCAGGATGCTGCGAGGAGGAAATGTGTGTACGATTGGTTTGCACGTTTTCGCGCTGGCAAAGAATCGGTGGAGGACGAACCCCGTTCGGGACGACCATCCACAAGCAGGACGCCGGAAAACACTGAACGTGTGCGAGCGATGCTAACAAAACATCGGCGATTGACTCTGCGATTAATAGCAGAAGAAATGGGTATTAGCAAACACACAGTGGCGGGCATCGTCCATGAAGAATTGGGCAAACGCAAGATTTGTTCACGATTTGTGCCGCACATCCGAACAGATGATCAAAAAGCAAGGCGTTCAAGGCCAGTGGTGATTTTCATCGATATGTGTGACCGGGATCAGACTTTTCTGGGTTCCATTGTCACAGAAGACGAGATTTGGTGTTACCGGTACGACCCCTAAACGAAAAACAATCAATGGAATGGCGGTCACCTTCTTCCCCGCTACAAACAAAAAGCCGCGTGGAAAATCCAAAGTGAAGATCATGTTGATCACATTTTTTGATAAAGAGGGAATCGTCCGTAAAGAATTTGTTCCTGCTGGCAATGCCGCATTCTATAGCCCGTCTCAAGTTAAGTTGAGGCAACGAGCCCAGGTAGATGATTACCTGCCCCGGCGATGGCGTTCCTCAACTTAACTTGAGATGGGCTTTGCATGGAGGTTATCAAACGCTTGTTGTAGCGCATCCGGCATGTTAGACCACAAATGTTCTAGACCGGAAATTGGATTTTACTGCACGACAATGCACCATCGCACACCAGCATCATTGTACGCCAATTTTTGACTCAGCGTGTCGTAACAGTTTTGCAACACCCACCGTACTCTTACTTAAGAAGGCCTTAAAGGCATCACGGTTTGCGAAGGTCGACGAGATTCAGAACCAAGTGACGGCAATTCTGAAAACGAAGACTTCTCCAACAGTTTTGGGGCGTTTATACGAGCGTTGTCATAAGTGCGTTATGTCTGGTGAAGAGTATTTTGAAGGCCAATAAAGG
>JAGFPH010000305.1:293108-303588 GCA_018207615.1 Philaenus spumarius
ATTGTATTGGAGAGATTTCAGTTGATGTGGAAATGATTTTCTGTATACAGTATATAAAAGTTATTTTAGTTCTTGCAGCAATATTGAAGAGTTTTCAATTATTGTGGAAATAGCTTTCTGTATACGTGGTAGGAAGCTTTTTTAGTTCTTGTAATAATATTGGAGAGTTTTCAGTTGATGTGGTAGGGGAGTCGTTTTTGTTCTTATAGTATTAATATTGGGGAGTTTTCAGTTGATGTGGAAACGGCTTTCAACTGTACCTTTACTTAGGGTTTATTCTAACGTTTATCTTGCTGTAGTAGATATTTAGTGTTCTGTTGCACTGTCACCATACTAGATTTGTGCATCATAAGAATATTGTCAAACTTAGGCTTCTACAAAATTTCTGCTGTTATTCTTTAATATTTTACTCAGTTATTAAAAATCAAAGTAATAACACCTGACGACATATATTTTTGCTTTAAGATGTCTAAATAGAAATACATAAAAGATCGTAAGTAATGTTATTACTCTATGCTGCTTTACTGTGACAATTTAAAAGTAGAGCAAATGGTTATTTAAAACTGTGCATAGCCTTGTAATATTGACTTCATAATTAAACAAGGGTAAACAAACTCATACCATCACGTAATAACCGCCTCCCCCTCCCCCGGTATGGTCTCCCCTTGGTAGTCTATAGGTTAATGACCACATTAGGAATGAGCGAGAGAGATTGTACAGGAGAGGAGAGGAGAGGGGACATTCTCAACACGTTTCTCAATGTCGATTTACTAGACAACCGTTAGCATTGGTTAAATGTTCCTAACCTCTCCGTCTCAATCTTGCCAACTTCTGCACATTTTCCTACTTAAACTCGTATCGTCTTTTATTAGTTTGAAATTTATTATTTGCTTTTCCCATTACACAGCTGAAATTGACTTAGGTTACGTGAATAGCGTACTGATTTTATAACATGCTTATCCAGTTTCAGTAGAGACATTTACAGTGAAATCGTTAGTGATAGATGGTTGTAAATAACTTTAAAACAAAATCATGGACCTAAGTTATACGAATGTGTTTTAAAATGTCCATATTTTAAAACTTTTACATTTGTACAGTGTAGGTATATACAACGTTGGGAAAAAGTTGCTTACACTTCTACGGTCCTTGATCGTTTAATGTTAGAGTAGGCCTTCGCGTTTAAAAAAGGTAAAAAGCTTTCCAATGGATTTCTAAGCTCCAAGTAACAATTATCAATGAATATTTAAATGTTTAAAACATTTAAGTATTCATTGCAATTATAGTCCAGCAATTATATTAAAATTCACTAATTTGTAATAATTAATATGGGTCAATGTTAGCGGTTTTGTTAACACGGCAATATTTACTAAAATCACATTCCGTTTACTTTTTAGTAACTTAAAATTCTCTCAATTGATTCAACAGCTTAGATTCAAATAGTAAGAATTGATTATGAAAACGGATAACTATTTAAATTGCATTCCATAATGATTACACGTCAATAAGTCCATAATTCGAAAGTATTTATTAGTACATAACCTATATTTATAAGTTTTTGCCGGTATGCAATGTACCTTGTGAATTCCATTTCATAATCACGCAAATTCTCTTAAACTGACAAGTTTATGCCAATTTTGTTGCAAAACGAATTAATGAAATAGAAGTTATTTTCGGAAAGCTTGTACAGTAGTATATATTATTTTATCTTACTTAATCTATTACTGGTTATAATTATTAGTACACGACATCAAATGAGGTAATTAAATGTCAAAGTGAACCACAATATAAATTTCCTAATCACTAAATGATCTAATAAATGCAACGTAGAAAATCTATCGTCATCGTATTTGTTTATATATTTATTGCAAAGGAATAGCTTACTTAAACAAATTTACAGAACGGTTCAATTTGATTGTAGGCCTAAGTATCACTCGATATGCTAATAATGTGTAATAGTTCTTGTTCTCTTTCGGTTTATATGAAACACAGAGAAAATATCACAATATCTTTTATCTGTGTATAAAGCGAAAAATCATAAACGAACACTTTAAAACATTATTTGTAAAAACATCTTTTATTTCGCGATTATAGAATTTTAAGAATACGTGAAACCGAATTATGTAAAACAAAATATGTAGGCTAGACCAAGGTTTTTACAAGAGTAGTTTTGTTTTAAAAAATAACTTAGTTTCAGTGGTAAAACCTATTTATATTTAATTATTTTTAATTTAACTTTTATTAAAAGTAAGTACCGTATACATTACTCTTGCTTTAATGTCAAAAGGGTTTAAAAGCATTATAAAAGCATTATGAAAGGTTATTGTATAAAACACAAAATGTACAGTACATACAATGAATACTTAAACATTTAAGTATTCATTGGTACATATTCTATTGTGGTTAATGTAATCCATAGTTGTTATGTTTAATTTGTTTATTAATCTTATTTTTAAGCATCAATTTTTATATTTCAGATTTAATATGAATTTTTGAACACTTTTTGATCGGACAACAATAATAATAATGCACAATAATACAAATGTCTTAGTAACTTAAGGGGGTTCGGTACGGCAAAATATGACAAATTTTCAATTTTCTTTTTTTTAAATTTTATTAATTTGGGATATTTTCTGAAGAGTTTTATGCAAAAATTATTAAAATCCGATGTCGGGAACTATTTTTATTTTTATTTTGAAAAATATACTACACAACAAACATTTTAGGTAACCAGGGAAACGAAGGTATTTATTATAGTATTACAATTTTATGTTGCTAAGCTATGATTTAGTTTTAGGAGTTGGTAGACCTGAGTTGTGTATAAGCATGCTGAACATTTCACAGATGTTTTTGTTTAGCAGTGAAATAAATATTTATATTGTGACAAATTATTTAGTATTTGTTTTGTGTGTTGTGTACTGTATTATTTGTTTGAAGTGTACGTTATACTTACAAAATGCCTAGAAGTACAAGAATTTTTAAGAAAAGGAAATCAGAATTTTTCAAGAAGAAAGTGAGTGTAGAATATGAAAGTAGTTGTAATGGTGATGTTTTAGAAGTTAGGTTAGAAGAAAATGAGATCACTCCTAGGCCTATGTCTAATAATGATACAGATAGTGTTGTCAGTTCTTATAAAGTGAAACTAGGTAATATTTCTGAAAACTATGAGAATATTATTGATAAAGAGCCTGACTTAGTGAGTGAAATAGTTAATTTAAACCATTTCATGAAAGTTATTTCTGAAATAGCGGTGTGTAAACAATGTAATGAACCCATCAATTTTAAAATAAGGAATCGTGTAGGCCTGTTCTTTTCGGGAAACTTTTCATGTGTAGGATGCAAAGAAAAAGCATTAGCTTCATATGAAAACTCTTCTGCCTTACCGAATAGACCTCAGGATAAGAAATTATACGATATAAATGTACGATTAGTGTATGGCATGCGTACTATTGGCAGAGGCCAGACGGCTGCAGCTACTCTGTGTGGAGTACTAAATTTGCCCCCGCCTCCTTCACGGTTCTTCAAGTATACAGAACTTTTAGGGTCTTCAACTGAAGATGTATGTTTTAAAATTATGAAGGAGGCTGTAGAAGAAGCAGTGACAGTGAATGAAGGTGGGAGGGATTTGACCGTTGCCATAGACGGCACGTGGCAGAAGCGTGGGCATACTTCGCAAAACGGTGTCATCACTGCAACATCTGTGGATACCGGTAAGGTAATTGATGCAGAAATATTATCCAAGCATTGTCGTTGTAAAGACAGGTTTATTGGACAACACAGTGATAAGTGCAGGGCAAACTATCAGGGAGTAAGTGGAGGCATGGAAGTAGCCGGAGCTCGTGCGATATTCCATCGGTCATTACCTTCTTATAATGTTCGATACGTTGAATACCTAGGCGACGGCGATTCAAAAGGTTTTGCTAGTGTTGTGGAAAGTAATCCTTATGGTAATGAATGCTCAGTGAAAAAACTTGAATGCATAGGGCACGTGCAGAAGCGCATGGGATCCCGTCTAAAGACTTTAAAACTAAAAGAAGGTAAAACAAAACAAACTGACGGAAAAACTATGGGTGGTCGAAATAGACTGACAGAAACTGCCATATTATCAATACAGAAATACTACGGTCTAGCCATTCGTAGGAATACAAGTAGTTTGAAAGACATGCAGCAAGCAGTATGGGCTGAATATTTTCACTTGTTGTCAAGTAACGCCAATCCTCAGCACGGGCTTTGCCCAAAAGGAAGTGATAGTTGGTGTAAGTACCAAAAGGCCATGGCTTCAAATGAACACTACGACCACTCAAAACATTTTCATCTCTCTTCAGTCATCATGGAGAAGATAAAACCTATTTTTAGAGACCTAAGTGCACCTGACTTACTTCGAAAATGTCTCCATGGTAGATCGCAGAATCCAAATGAGTCTGTAAACCAAATAATTTGGTCTCGCCTACCAAAAACCGTCTTTGTAGGCCTACTAACTCTACACTTAGGAGTGTATGATGCCATCAATTCCTTCAACAAAGGAAATATTGCAAGATGCATGGTTTTGAAACACCTAGGAATGATAGTTGGACATAACTTCTGTGAAGCCATGAAAAAGTTGGATATAACACGCTTACAAAAAGCCCAGCGCATGGTTTCTAGTGTAGCCAAAAAAGCTAGGCAAGCTATGTCAAGTGCTAAGAGGAAGCTGGAAGACCAGTGGGAAGAGTTAGAGGATCCTGATAACCCCAGTTATGGAGCAGGATGCCATTAAACTAATGTTGTAGGTTAGTAAATTCACTTATATACATATTCATGATCTTTATGTGCGATTTCTCAAACTTTAACTTTTTTTAACATATGTACCTTTTTCTCAGGAACCACTAATCAGAATAAGATGAAAAAAATTACAGCTGTACTTTACATCAGTATACACATTCTGAGCACAAGACATTAAAAAAAATATTTGTAATTTTTGTTTAAAAAAATTATTATTTTGTCGAAAATTTAACATTTTTAATTTAATTTTAAAAAATATTTTAAGAACTTAATTAAAAAATTTTTTGCGCTTAAATTGTTAAGAAAGGTTGATATAATATTGTCCTAAAGTTTAATCATGATAGGCCTAGAGGATCCTGAGAAAAAGGTACACAAAGTTTCATAAATTAACATTGAAAGGATAGGCCGTACCGAACCCCCTTAAATGAAATTTAATTGCTGGTTTGATTATATAATAGAATTGGTTTTTGCAATTTTATCTCTTTGGTTATGTATATACAGAGTGAAAAATAAGTCGTGATACACCTCGATATAATTTAAATGGATTGCTATATCAACGTAAAACCTCAACCATACCTGTTATAAAACCTTTTCTGATGTTTAAGACTAGTTAGAAATGTTGCTACTCTTAGAAGGGGGTAGGGGTAAAGAATGCAACTTTAATTTTTTAAATGGCAACCCCTATTTTATGACATATAATGATATGCCCCCTCCCCCCAAGCCCTAGGAGGGGGAAGCCCTATAAAACATGAATTTCTGTGGAAAATTAAAAATCAGCAGATGCACTCGTTCGCTACGCTCAAAAATTTTATTTTGTAAGTTATTTGTTTAAACTTTATATTATTTAAAAGAGGGAAAGAGATGTGCAAAATCTGATCTAGGGACAGATCCAGTGGCGGCTCCTTGTGTGGTTGTTTGGTTGCACAACCACCAAGAAATAAAACAAAAAAATATCACATTAATATTTCTTTAAATATCAGTGCATTATCAATATCAACCTCATTTCAATCCAAAATTTACGGCCAAGAATGTCCCCAAACGATTGAAAAGTCGAAGAACATCAACCCAACCTTCGCGCGCAGCGTCGTGGAACGCACTGCTTCTGCAATCAGAGTCTTATACAGTTATTAGCATTGAAACTGGTGGGGAGTTTTTAACTTATGCGTTGCTATGACAACTCACATAAAGCCATCAGGTGCAAAAAAGTTCTACAACCCGCCACCGGGGCGCTAGGTTTTTGCCAGCTAGAATGCCTTTTTGTTCTGTCATATTTCATGTTTTGTTTAGTGAATAATACAAGACATTTTGAGGTTATGTGTTGTTCTCGTATTTTTGCTAGCTGTGTTTGGTGTTTATTTGTTTTAGATTGTGTTAATATATTTTAGTGTGTGTGTCTGGATTCTACTAGTAATGCGGAGTGAGTAAAGAGTAATGTACGGTACATAGTTAAATCCATTACAATAGTTCTTTTTACATTATTCTTCATAACTTGTAGCAATTTTAGTGGGCCTAGACAGAAAGTGTAGTGTTGATTAGACGCCAAACAAAAGCTGTCAATATTCTTTTCATAATTAATATTCGTGCCATTCGTGATTTAATTATAGTTCTGTAAGGTAACATTTAACCTATTACCAAAATGTTTGAACCCATTATCCCAAATCTATTTTCAAACATCCACACAATCCAAATAATAGTTTTTGAACAAAAAAGGATAGGCCAAGTTCCTAAATAGGATATGGGGCGAGTTCATAAATTCGATTATGTTAATTTTATGTTTATTATAAAATTAAAATTCTGTTACGTTTGCCCACCTGAAGAACAGACAACCCCCTCCTGGATGGACTTTCTTTTTAAGTGAGGTTAGTGATATTTAAACATATAACGTGCTTGATTTCTATGTTTATTTATGCATGATTTAAATTGTTATTTTCAGTTTATTTACTATTTTATTGTGGCTAGTAGTACCCTTAACTAAAAGCTACAGATTTTTCACTTGTTCGTAATGGTAACCAAACCATTTAAATGGATTTAAGTTAACATTTGTTGTAATTAAGACAAAAACTTATAATTCCACGTGTAATTCATCATCTAAAATAATGTGTTAAATTGCGTTCATATACCATATCCCCCGGAAATTCTCTTCACATAATTGCAACCACCAAGTTAATAACTCACCAGCCGCCATTGGACAGATCACCGTCGAAGAACCTTAGAAAACCAATTTACAAAATCCGCCTGTTCCCCTCATTCCACCCCCAACTCAAAAATTTGTAATAGACACATTTGGAATGTGTCAAATTGATGCAATTTAAAAAAATGGCTGTGATAAAAAAAATAAAAATCAGCTAACGCATTCGTTCGCTACGCTAAAAATCGTATTAAGTTACTGTTATAATTTTATATGATTTAAAAGATGGAATAAGATATATAAAATCTGTTACTTATGGCAACAATGTGTACAGCAATCCATTTAAATTAATCGAGGTGTAGGCCAATCAAGACTTAATTTACTCTCTGTATATTAAATGTAAAGGCTTACCAGTATTTCATACCATGCACAAAAATAACAATCTAAGTCATTAAATCAACTAAGTCATTACGACAAATCTCGCAAACTACTTTACCATATAGTAAAGTTCTAAAATTAAATGAGTCAAAATACTTTCAGTCAAAACTAAACTGAGGCCAAGAACTTTTAGAACTAAAATACACATTTCAAATCTTTAAAATAAAGTAAAACTAATTAGAAAGAGTAAAAGAAGGAACTATAAAATCGTATTTAGAACCAATGACTAACGAGTCATAACGAACCTGCAGTTGGCCTTCATAAATTATGTTAAACGAAAACAAAAGTGGGTTAGAGAAACGGCAGCCATTATTGCCGACAGGTAGGTGACCCGGACAAACACTCCCGCGCTCTGTTAACAGCTTCGCGCAACTTAGGACGGATTGAACTGCATTTTATTGCTCTTGAATAATTACAGCTCTACTGCAGGGAAGCAATTTTCAAAGAGTTATGTTAAACAAAAGACATGTTTACCGTACGCAGCCAATTTTCATGTTGATTCAATATTTAAACATAGCAATGCATGTCAAGTTTGTTGTAGGCCTAACGATTGAACTCAAAAACCACTACAATTTGATGATGACAGTTGTTAAATTCTTTTAATAATTAGCCAGTCGATATTAAAAAACCCAACTTTTGAGAGCAGCTGGATAAACCATTAAAATAATACTAATCATTAAGAAGAAATGTTGGCAACAAAACGCCCGCCACAGCATAAGTGACAGTACAGGCCTAAGTACGGTTTTATTACAGTAACTGTTCTTACCACGGGTACTAGACTCTTGGAATCTGTGCAAACCTGTGCAATGCGATTTTAAGATGGTATTTTAATGCGTTAATGGAATTAAATTGCTTTCAATTTTTATTTTAAATATAAATAGGCTAGGCTATATATTTAGTAATATATAGGTTGTCGGATAGACATAATAGCTGTACCGGATTTGTGAAAATAAAATGTTTGGAATAAGAATTTAATTAATTACTTCTTAAACAGCTTTTAAGGACTTCCTTAATTTAACGAATCCATAGACAACTAGTATGAACATAAAATTGGTTAATTATGTTTGTTCTATGAATAAAAGTAAAATATTTTTCAAAAAAGTACGAAGACTAGGTCTACTGCTAGTATATAGCCTTCTATAAACGAGAAAAGACATGGCTTTCGTATTCATTTGAATTAATGAATTAAATAGAAGTGCGAGTTAAACTCACTCGCAAATGTTTCTGAATGGTCAGCCAGTCTGAAAGTTTTACAGAACTTACATTAGTGACAACAATACAGCAATGAAAAGTAGCAGTAAAAGTAGGTGACGACTCACAAACATATGAACATTATGAATATACACGTTTCCTAATTTCATCCCAACAAAATAAATACCACAACAAAACGGTTTATAAACATTATTAGTTGCTGATTTACGTAAATAGAGATAGATAAATATGTCAGCAATATTTTATGAAAAATCTTAAAAATGTTATATCTCCAAACTTTTAAATATATATATACTGTAGGTGTGATTAAAGTTTCTTTTAAACTAAACCTCGCACATGACTGTATCATACAATATAAGTACCAGGAGACCGAGCTAAAGCTCGATTATAAACAGGGCTATGATTTCAATAATAAATATTGGATTAGCCTATTGAGTTTTGAGGTTAGGCCTATAACATTAAACAACTAAATAAAGGGTATATACAACATTAGGCTTACCTGTAATAAAAATACAGTTTAAAGGATTAACCATAATCTCAACGCTATGCCTCAGAAATAAGTCAGGCCTAAATTAAAGTTTAATATTTCAATATCGATTTAGGCCTAGGGCCTAGTTCGCTCACGTCAATAACTATTATTGCAAATTTCCGTGAACATCGTTTAGGTTAGGCCTATAACATTAAACAACTAAATAAAGGGTATGTTTATTTAGCAGAAGTATTCGTTGCCATGGTAACTATAAGTAGATACAACATTAGGCTTACCTCTAATAAAATACAGTTTAAAAGAAAACAGATGATTATTGTAATGTTATTGAAAACATTTGCATCAGCTGTGCTTCGTTTAAAAGAAAACAGATGATTATTGTAATGACATTGAAAACATTTGCATCAGCTGTGCTTTGTATTGTTTAAAATGGACAAATTTCACTTTTTAATTTAATAAAAAGACGTAGAAAACGAATTTTCACAGACTGGTGACCATTTCCAATCGATTTCTCGTGGCCAAAAGCCCCATATATAATCAAAAAATCAAAAATCCTTAGACGGAGATTCCAGCAGACAGACAATTATCTCTCGCTTTAGAAGATAAGATACCAAACGTTGCCCCCTAAAATGCACAGTAACATATTGTTTTTAGTTATACATTATGTAATGTATGTGGGTTCTGATGTTTGACCAAATTTCGTTGTGATACCCTTTATCCGTCCATGAGAAAATCGCAAATCGAGTAAACCTGCTTTTCCTTTTAATGTTATACGCTTGTGTAGTGATTATAAATGAAGCAACAAATTTAAATGTGTTTGTGAGTCTTGATATGTAATATGGTTTATTTCATTTTTACATTAATACAGTATTATTAGATTTAAGACTATATGTAGTTGCAGTTTCGATTCTAAACAGACAAATAAGAAACTAGTTATATCCTTGAATAAATTCTAGTGAGAAACAATAATTTTAAAACTGAATAGTAAGAGTCTCACAAGAGTTTATTTTACAGCTCACTCCTCACTTGTCTAGAGAAGGATTATTGATTTCGTTGCCAAGCTAAACGGAATGTTTTGAGTTCAGAGAACGATATTGCAGGATAATAAGATCATGTACCGTTAGCCTTTATGGATATGGCCTTCAATCGTTTTATTTGTGTAGGTTACTCATCCTAGAACTGCGATTTTAGTTATTTCGTTTTAGATTTGAGAGTTTAACGAACTATAAGTGGTTTTCGATTTGAATATGAATTTAATTAATAACGAACAACCATCACGACATATGGTACCAGTAAAGTTGTACAATTTTTTGTTGACAGTATAGTTTGTGTAAAATATAAAATATTTGTATAAAATATTCAAATTGAAGCGTACTTCTTTTTGCCAGGAGTTTTTTTGCTACGGTTTTGTCTTAAGGCTAAACACCCCGGCAGTAGTTCCAAATACTGCCGCCACG
>JAGFPH010000305.1:334449-361719 GCA_018207615.1 Philaenus spumarius
CCTTCCATACTATATTGCTATTCGAATATTTAGCTACTTCAAAGGTAGTATAATATAAAAGGAAGTTCAGAGTTTACATAGGCGAAAAGAGCTACTTAGCACATTTTTGCAGACATACGACCTAGCGCATTCGATTCCTGACGTCAAAAACCCCCTATATGCAAATTTTCATCCAAATCGTTAGAGCCGTTAGCGAGATCCCCGCAATAATAATTTATATACTGTACAAGAATTGCTCGTTTAATAAGATACGATAATGTTTATTGCATTTTACTCAGTTTTTTTATTTAGTTTTTAAGCTATAAGTAAACTTAATTATTGTGATAGACTTCTTTCAAAGTAACTCAATACATTTTCACGTTTTAAAAGTAGAGACACTACAAAATTAATAATTATTATAACTAATTCTTAATAGTACAACAAAATCTTGAGAACATTTCCAAATAAAAAAATTCATCAAAATAACATCAGATAAGCTGAATTATACTTGTCTGTAGCCTGTCTTTCGTGTTGAAAGGCACCGAATGAAATGGGAAAGCAAGATTTAATGAAGGATAACGGGGAGATTGGAAGAAAGAACCCTGGGGATATTAAATTTGTTTTAGAGAAAACTAGAAATGAGTAAAACTGAAGCGACCACCCGTTGAGTTGGGTGGAAAATCTAAATGTATAAATACGTTACTTCCAACTTGTTATCTTTCGCTCTAGATATCAAAAGAAAAGAATATCCGAGCAATAAAATCTAATATTGCTGCGTCTTTACATTTGGCCGAGTTGTAAACGGCAAACAGGCAAACAGCACACAGAGAGGATGTGGGTAGATAACCTGTGAATAAATAAGAACATATTCTTGATTTCACTTATAAAGTACTTATTCTGGCTTTCATTTGAGATCGCATGTTTAAATTTTCATAATTCATTTACATAATAAAAAAACTGTAAAGAGTGAGTTTGACTCGCGAGCCGAGTATTATGTGTGTTTATCTCATAAAGAGAGCGAAATAAAAGTAATTCTACCAATCGTGAAACTAATTTTATTTTTTATACGTTTTGTTACGTAAACATGCAACCAACGGCAATCACATAAGTGCAGGTATTTTGTTATTAGTTATTTTTCTAGTTTTTTAAACCGTTTCTTCTTATTTATCCTCATCTGTCTAATTTAAATTTTAAACGTTTATCTAACAAAATTATTACCTTCCATATGTATCTGGACAAGAAACTTCGGAGGTAGGTATGACGTACTTTTCTCTATTATTTCTTTTTAACCGAGGTGCGGAAAAGAGTAGAACTTCGAAATTAACCTTCTTTAAATATAGACCTCTAATCAACTCGACTAAGGTAATACTATTTGGCGGCAGTATTTAACAAATTATATTTTTCACTTTTGACTCTCGAACTTAAAACATACTGTTGAAATTGCGATGAACAAGACAATGTGAGCATTTCAGTTGAAACTGACGGGAGAGAATTTCTTAGCGTTTGTGAAATTTAAATTTTAGTATTCACAAAAGGTAATATATAACAACTAGAATTTCAAAAATAAGAGTAAAAATACACACACAAAAATAGACAGATATTTTTGGAACGAAGTTTCTTAACGCGGGTTGAAGTAGGAGTTAACAAATAGAAAATGTAATGCGTAACAGAAAAAGTATTATAAATTGGTTGCTATGGCAGTGACAAACATAAAATACGAGTAACGAAAAAACGTTTTCGAATTGGTTGCTATGGCAATGTGTTTTGGTTCATCAATTTAAATTAAGACACGATCGGTTCCATCCGGCGTAGTTCAGATATTATCATCAAGAGCTGAAATACATTCAATAAACATAAAATCTTGGTTCATCAGTCTAGGCCTAACCTAAAATTATTGTTAAGCTTATGATCCAAATCAGCTGTTTTATTTATAATACTGTATGTTTGAATTATATACAATAGGCTAAGCCCTTTTCGTTTATTTTTGGTTTGTGTTTGTTTATATTTTGTTAACCTAACCTAACAAAACACTGTTTGTTGTGAACAATAATTAAATTATTCTACATTTTCTAAGTTGGTTGCTAAGGTAATGAATGTAAATGCATTCAACAAAAGTGTGTTGGTTTAGAATATATAGGCCACACCTAGAATAAGATAATAATAACACAATAATTATTTTAGGTTAGGCCTAGGCTAAAATTATTGTGTGTATGTTGCCGTTAAGGCAGGTAAAATAAATTAAACATACACACAATAATTTTAGGTTAGGCCTACACTAATGAACCAAGATTTTATGTTTATTGAATGTATTTACAACGAATTGACATTTAACTGTGTTTACCATTTAGCTTTGATGTTATAATTAATTCTAACCTTTATTATAATACTAACAATAAACGTATAGAAACAGTAAATATTTGTATAAAAAACAAACTAATAATAAACGGAAATTGAAAGATCAAAATTATGTGAAAAGAATTGAAGAAAAGACGCGATGAACTTCGTTCCTGACGGGGGTCCCACGACCGCCCACATTTACTTTTTTATTTCGATTGTATGCACATATAATATGTTATACAGTACTATCCTCATCACTGTGATTGTACCGGGGGTAATGCGGCTGGAATTATAGATGCCGCTTTGACAATAAAACATTTTCACTTATCATTCAGTATATGTATAATTTGGAAATTCTTTTAATAATTATTCTTATGTTTTATTTACCTTAAAATGCAGTAGGTACCCGTTTGATTATTAGAAAGATTTAACAGTATTCCACGATAACGAACCCAACATCACAGCAAAAATCTTTTCTATCGACCCACACTTCTTTACCCACTTTCGATATTATTACTTAACTATCATTAAATGAACAAACAAATTTACAGTGAAGTAATAAACTCAATCTATAGCTCACCAATATCATTTCAGCCACCCAAAACTATACTCCCGTACAAATATTTTTCTCGCGGTAACTGTGATATAGTTAACTCAATACTTTTTTACTTTCTCCCCCTATACCATAGTATATGGAGAAAGTATTGTATTCGTCAAAATTTTCGAGTTTGAGTTTTTGGTGGAAATATCCGTTTTGGGTCCCCCTGAACCTAAAAAAGTGGTTTTCGGAGTGATGTCTGTGTGTGTGTCTGTATGTGTGTCTGTGTGTCTGTGTGTCTGTGTGTCTGTGTGGATGTTATCAGACCTAGAGCCTAAACCAGTCGTCCGATTTTGATGAAATTTGGTATGGAGGTACTAATCTACGGTATCTCCAGGCGTTTTTTTCATTTTTGTGAATTTTTTATTTTTAAGGGTAATTTTCCCATAAAAACCCTTAAAATAACGGAAAAATCAACTTTTTTCAAAAACGGCTCTAACGATTTTGATTAAAATTTTATAGTTTAATAGGGACCTAACGTACTATAAACTGTAAAATTTTAATCAAAATCGTTCGAGCCGTTTTTGAGAAAAGTTGGTTTTTCCGTTATTTTATGGATTTTTATGGGAAAATGACTGTTAAAAATAAAAAATCACAATAAATTGGTAATAGTATTTTTTTTATTAAGTTTCTATAATGAGGGAGAAAGTATGTGTCAGTTTCCTGATACCGTTTATTTATTTCACAATTACCATAATAAATGTGTTGAACAGTTTAAAAATAAATAATTTAAAACAAATATATTTATGGATAAATCAATAAAAATTACTGTATTGTTAATTTCTACCTTTGAAATTACGAAACAAACTAATGACACAATGTCACCTCTGATCCATTCTTGACATAAACCACAGTATAATTCCTTGCCTAATGAGTTTCACGTATTCCTAATTATTGTGTTTGAATGTTAACAAAAAGCAGTTCGGTTAGGTAAGAAACACGGAAAAGAGCTCAGACTGAACTTCTTTTAAGATAATGACAGAAATATGTTACTTCGTTTAAATCCATTAGGACTTGTACTGCACTACAACTTGGGTGGTTTCACAGAATGAATGAAACTGTCTCGTCTAATTGTTCCGTAAGAGGAAATCTAGTTTTCAAATCACAAAGTTTCTCTCAAGCGTGTTAAACAATCCGGACAATATATATTAGAACGACGAAAGGAACACAAACCACTATATTTATAGCACATTTTTATTTCATACGTAAATTTGATCCACATCTAGCCTACTGTATGTTATCGGGTAAGTAAAATTACGTGAAAACAGTGTACTTAAGTTACAGCCTATGCAGATTGTATCAATCTTTTCAATAATTTAAAAAAAATCCAGGTGTGCTTAAGACCACAAGAGAGAAGTGTAAACTTCTATAGCGATATTCGGATTTACACTTCAAAAGTATAGAAAATATTTAATAAAAACACAATTTATGAAATGAGGAAGCACAATGTCAATTTCAGAGGTATTACCAAGTAAACTATTTTTACACGACTTACTAAATGAGGAAGCACAATGTCCATTTCAGAGGTATTACCAAGTAAACTATTTTTACACGACTTACTAAATGAGGAAGCACAATGTCCATTTCAGAGGTATTACCAAGTAAACTATATACTCAACTATATACACATATGTATTATATATATAGTAGAGCGTGACGGAATAGAACGTTTAAGAAAATAAGTGACGGTAAAATCCGATTCATCGCACTCAATTTTTAGACGAGTGCGCCTACAGAAATGTACACTTCATAAACAAATTAGGCGCATAAATATGAAATAAACGGTACCAGGAACTGGCACATACTTTCTCACAAACATATTTAAATTATTAAACAGATTCACTGTGACTTGTAGGGTGGGGTAGAAGAGGTGATTTTTTATTAAAGTTTTAGATTACCTAATAAATATTATTATTATTATTTAGAGAGAAAACTATTCTATCGATTTCGAACAAATTTGCACCAAACACGTCAATTATGTCTTTATAGATGCACGAAAAAACTTTTTGAAAAATTTTGAAAAAAAAAGCCCTTTATGGCCGAAAAACCCCCAAAAATCAGTTATTATTATTACTATTAGCTAAACGAGAATTTTTAGAAAGATGCAGTTTCTTGCATATGGTAGGGCACATTAAAGGCTACAAATAAGCCAAATTTTATCGAATTCGTTAGAGCAGTTTTTTTTAATAAAAAATAATAACTGATTTTTTTGGGTTTTTGGCCATAAAGGGGGTTGTTTTTCAAAACCCTTTTTCGTGTATCTATACAGGCCTACTTGACATGTCTGGTGCAAGTTTGGTTGAAATCGATCGAATAGTTTTCTCTCTAGCTTTGTATACATAACATACAGACAGACATTTTGTAAAAACCACTCTTTTGGACTCAGGAGGTCCCAAAACGGATATTTCCACAAAAATCTCAACATCGATTTTTTTTTGCGATCACTATACTTTCTCTATACTATAGTATAGTGATAAAGTAAAAAGTGTATTACCATTAAATACATAGCGCAGCTGATTCAGTGTTGATACAATAATCAGCTTTTTAGTCAAACCATTTTAAACTGAGATTTAGGTTATTTCTCAGCGGCATTTCAATTACCTAGGGCTTACTCATTTTTTATATTGAAAATGCATAATTTTTAGGTTTTTGTTTAGAAACCTACGTCACGCTTCATTGTAACTGCTGGTATACAGTACAAACGCATTAACTTGATTGAAACACATAAATATTATTTACCATTTTACCTTTAAGGTTATAATTAATCCTTCATATTTATTAAAAACAAATCATAAAGTATAGTACAATTAATTTAGTGTAATAATAAAGTTAAGTTAGTTGGCGTGCGAAGCACACAAGAGTCAGTCGTAGTCAAATTATAGTTGTAACGCGTATAGTGTAGACACTTACATTAATCAAATTATAAAAACTGACGTATCGAACTAGGAAGACACAACACTACAATGTTGTTTTTAACAAAAATTTGCAAAATTTCAAGATAATAATTAACTTAAACCTAATTAAGTTAAATATAGTTGTAAAAATATTCTTAATTAAATTGACGGTTTCAAGAACTAAGCCGGTCTAGAACCCAAATCATCTTCAAACTGTAAATCTTATAGAACTGATCGGAATTACGCGTATAAAGAAAATCATTTTCCAAGAAAAATTGACGGAAAGGCCGGCCGAGGCCGGTTGACCTTCGTTTTAAATCTAGGAATTATACGTGGATGGAGTTCACAATAATTATTTCAATAAAGTTTCTTCTTTCATTAGGAATCAGAAAGTACTCGTAATATGCACATTTATTATAAGAAACAATCAATTAGCTCCAAGAAGTCAGACTATGTAGGTCGTGTCGCGAATATACTTTCATTGGCGAGAATGTTTTAAAATCCAATACATCTTAAAAGATAAACATCTTTTTAAGATTTCATTTTCAACGAGGACGTAAATAATTTATTCGCGTAAATTCTTCGGCTGATCATAGATTTGTAATTTTAATAATTTTGTATGAATCGTTTCAGGTGAACATGTTCTAAAACTATTGATTCTATTAACTATTAATTCTTGACAGTTCTTCATCAATTTCAGACAAAATTTGATTGTTTATTGACATGATGGAATTATTATATAATCAGAAATGTAATTTGTCAATGCTGTAAGATCTAATGCATCTAATTATATCAGAAACTTTATGCAGAATGAATAAACAGCACATGGAGCACATTTATACATTCCTTTCAAAACGAAGGCATAGTCCTATTGTAATAAAATCGGATCTATTTGGATGTTTAACACAAAAGTCTGCAAAATATTTTTCTTTACCAGTTTTACTCGCACGCTAAGTATTCCTACAAATCACCAGCCCGACAACGCATTAACATCACGTTCAATAAAATATTAATCCTAAATTATAGCACTAACCACGACAAAAATATATTATACATTGGCGGTGGACGTTTTCAAACATAGTATTTATATTACAGTGTTATTAAAATTGTGGATCAGCTACAGTGTATGGCCTACAGCTAAATTTCAAAGTTCCCATTTACTCCAATAAGGTAAGCACTAAAAAAATGTATTCGCTCCTTGCATTTAAGGTTCCAACTATAAATAATTCAGAGAAAAGATTTTGGTAACATTAAGCATTGTTACAATAATTTTTAACGGGTTCAATATTGTGCCTACTAAGGGATTAATTACTTTTTGGTATAAAACACCCTATTTGTGTCACCCTTTGAGCCCTTGAATAGTGTAAAAAAAAACCCAAAACAAAAGTTTTTCACATTACTTTTAGAAGGTATAATATAATAAGTCCAAACGGGTGCATGGTTTGTCAAAATTGAGAAAAGTTATAATGGTTTATAAATTTCTTAATTAAAAGAGACCTTTTTAAAAGATTAAAAAATCTTCTCCATTTCCATCCTTTTGGTCCGATTCTGCAAACTAACGAAATTTTGTATATTTCTGCACGTAGTTTGTGAAAAATTATATGGGAGTTATCTATATAAATAAAAATGTAAATGTGCGTTTGTTCAAAATCGATAATCTCAGAAAGTTCTTCACCGATTGCTTTGAAATTTTGACACAAACTTCATTTACTTTCATTTTAATACAAGTGTGTTTTAATATACTAAATAAATATTTTGTGGCAATGGAAGCGACAAAATAAATAATAATTAAATATGTTAATAGTTGGTACATTAATCAGCTATTTGATATAATGTTTTCATTAACAGCTAATTTCAAAATGTATACAATTATTTGTATTTCTAACTTTTATGTTAGGTTTGTGTTTAAATGTATGCACGAACCTTCCTGATTCTATTAACCTTTATTATAACTGCTGTTATAAAATATATGGAATAATTCAATTTGGACCTTTAACATTATTTACCATCTTAGCTTTGAGGTTATTATTATAAGCTACCTTTATTATACAGAAAACAAAACATATGTATGTAGAAGGTTCCAACGGGGTTGACGTGCGCAGTACGCACGGGTCTCCCCTAGTCATGTCATAAAAAATGTGTAACATCGACCTATATCTGGAGTGATCATGTTTTTTTCACTTGTAATTTAATTAAATTAACCCTTGCTGAGGAAGCGCGTCAGCAGGTAACTTGTCGATAATTTTGGGACTATGGAACGAAAACTAGGACATCCTTTCTGGAAATAGGCACCATGGTTGCGACTGCAATAGGTAGCCTTTGAAATCCACATAAAAAAGGACAAGAAAAAAGACATCCGCATAAAGTGTTTCGTGTTCTTGAAACTGAGCCATAACTGATAATTAAGAGATGAAAATCCAGTGCGGGTAAAAGCTTATGGTTCTGCAGTTAAGGGTCGGCTCTAGTAAAACAGAAAGCAACCTGCGACTCCCTACAGCGGCGGTAGGTTACACGGACATTGCTCAGAATAAATCCATTTAAAACCCGCAATTGTTCAAATAGCGTTTTTAAAAAAATACCAAAATCTTGGGGACGAAATTCTTTAGGCGAATGGCTTGGTAGTTTTTCGCTATAATTAATAGTGACAACGTAAAAAAATATTAAAAATCAATGTTTTAAATTGTTAATAAATACTAAACAAAATAATTTTCTTCATTTTTAAAAAGCCATTTGCATGCATATTGACCATAGCTTTAAAATGACATATCGTTTATAATTTTCCGATCAAAAATAAAGGAAAATTTTCGATTTTAATTTAACATTGGTCTTATGGAGTGTCAGCCAACATGGCCGACAGCTAGAGCCGACCCTTAAATAAAAACTGTAGATGTTTTTATTGCCAACCGCGGAACATACACTTTTTGTTTATTTTTAAAGGTTTAACCAACGTAAGGAACAAAAAGAACAGGTTTTCTTAAAATATGTCCCTTTTCCAACAGTGTTGACAGATGTACGATAAATATCGTATTTGTACTATATTTTAGCTCTGTGTTCGATAGCAACCTTGTTGTACACACAATAAGAAATTCTCGTATTATGCTATTTGTACTATAGAACACCGTTCGACAAAGAAGACTATGTTCGCAATAAATTGTCAAGATGCAGCTCGTTCGATACACAGTGCCTTTTGTAATACAGCGCTGCAATTGGTTGGCTAGTTATAGTAGACAGTTTGGTTCACTCACCGTTTAGCAGTGGCGAAAGCAATTCGGGCTCTGGGATTCGGTAAAACAGAATAACCACCCCACCACAAGGTTTTCTGCTCTCACTTCAAGCGCCTTCACTTAACAAAGTACCTATACTTATTAACTGGGTAAAAGGAAATAACAATGCTTTTAACCTTATTATGACATGAATAACAATGTTCTGTGTTACAAAATTAATTGGTTGGTTTTTAGTACGTAGTTCAGTTTACGATATGGTAAATGATTAATGTATGGTTAATTTGCGTATAACAAAGTAATAAAATGAGTGTCGTGAAAAATCTATGTAGTAAATAAGATATACAGTATAAGGTACAAGTAGCTAACCCGTGCGAAGTAGCTGGTCCGTGCGTATACCTGATTTAATGTGTTGATTTAATGAAGTTAATTACGTTAGTTTATAAATAACAGTTTATAAAGATTTATAAGGCTTTATGTTGATTTAATTTGATTGATTTGCGTGATGTACACTTGCAAATCTAACAGTCTAAACAATCTAACAGCTGTCATGTTAGTTAAACAGATTGTTAATAGATGAACTTACTTGAATCTGTTAGGAATCAAATGAACTTTCATATGATAGTTTTTTTAATCAATTTTGTTTTAACGAAAACATTAATTTTAAACTATTTATCTATCTTTTGTCAATAGCGGGCAACATAAGCTTAAACAATATATATGAATCATTAATGTTGATAAAGAATTAAGGGAGATATGGCGTTGCCACAAAAAAACACATTTGAAAAATAATATATATGATACATGACTCTTTTTTAATTTCAACACAAGAAGGCAGTGGTTTTGCTTGATCCATATTATCTAACTTAAATGTCTAACTTATTTGTGTTCTAAATATATAATATGTTCTTATTTGTCATTATGTAGTAAAATTATATGTCTTTACTTAATTTTCAAACTTTTATACATTTTATGTTAATATGCCTTAGCATACTATATTCTTTTCCAATTAACCACATACTATCACATGACCATTTCCAATATTAATTTGTGTTTATCTTTAGTGACTTAAAATAAAGTTTAAAATAAACTTATAAAGTCTAGCAAATGACATAAATTACTACAGTTAATTAGCATCGGTTATAGTGCTTTGTACCAACACTAAAAATGAAATATCAGTCTGTATATTGTAGCCTACGATAATTTAATAGAAAGTACGATAGATTTTACAAAATGTACAATAAATCAAATTTAGACTTAAGATAACACTGTTTTCCAAGCACTGCTCAATTTCATCTTCAAAAATCTTTATAAAACATATCAAATGTTACCCAGACGACAGTGCTAACACATCAGTCAAAGTAGTTATTGAGTTAAATCATTACGTAGAAGCAAACAAATATACAAACCTGTCCTGCTTTTACGCTAATAATCCTTAAAGAACTGACTAAAGCGATAATCGTCCCACTTCCTCTTAACTAACGTTCTATTATTATTTTTTTAAAGAAAATGCCATTAACTCATATTTTTTTCTTATCTGTTTTCGAGATGGAAGTGGTCACCATACAAATTGTTACTGATTGAATTGATTTCTTTATATAAGCTGCTGGATGTTTCAGTAACATTACACAAGAACGAAGTTAACCTCGTGTTATCGGAACAGTAGCCTTCGCCGTGGCGGACAAAGCAGGCGTAAAGTTTGTGTTGAAGAACTGAAATAGACCTCGCAGCCTGAGTTGTTGACGGAAATTCCAAATGTTAGTATTACGGTTTCTAAGCGCATTGCTCGCTTACATAATTGAAGTTGTTTAATTTAGTAGCTTTTTAAATCAAACGGGAAGGCTGAGATTTACAGACATTTTGGATAAGGTTGAATTTAATCTTGCGCCGATAATGTTATATAGAAATAATTAGTTTTAACTAAATTCAAGAAATGAAAAATAAATGTAAAAGCAATAAACTATTGTATTCTTTTCTTATGGAATAAATAAGTTGTGGGCCAATGAATAATTATAATAATTATCTTCAATATTTAGAACAAAGTTATAAATTCATACATCAAAAATTTGTTTTGACAATTTGTCTATTATTTCACTTGCTTGAGTGTGAATTTTTGGTAAAAAATAAACAAAAACTCAAGGAACTTTAATTGAAAAACCAGGATGAATTTCATAAGTGTCCCTAGCGGCTTCCAATACCGTACTTTACCATACATTGATCACAAAACATTAGAAATTTAATTTCAGTTTTCGGAAGTTACATTTTGGTTATAACAATCGTATTTATGGGTTAAACATTTGTTTAAATACCATCAACAAAATTAACGACATCATTGTTAATAAAACTCGAGGGAAAGCGTGGAAGTACGCGGATTAAAACCTGCAAGTGCCACAATTCAATGAGTTAGAGAATTCGTGTTACGTAAAACAAGAAACAATAATAACACATTATTAATATTAAACGAAAATATTACACAATGAGTAATGGGATGTAAAGAAAGCGAACTACGTGAAAGTGTAGTTCTGTAAGTCTTCTATTATCTTTGTAACAATGCCAAGACTAATTAGGCCTATTTGCGTTTCATTTCAACAGTCCAGCTTAGGCCTACACATCGTTCCGTAGGCCTACGTCTCACAAACCGTATTAAAACTGGTTTATTTAATTAATATTAAACCAAATTGGTGTCAATTTGAAAAGTTCCTTCCAAAATTGAAAAGCTGTTTCCCAATTATTGTTTTTCCCGACTGTCCAAATATAATATAGCATAAAAGAACGCAGAGCGATTGTTTTCTACTCGTGATCAGTTGTCACGAATTACGTTGAATATCTGGGTACTGTTACCAGTTGTACAATATTAACATATTAACACATTATATATTATTTTATGTTCAACAAAGGTTTAGCTAACATAAGCAAGTCACACAAAATATAATTGTTCACTTTATACTTCAATGTTCAAACTTTTGTTAATAAATCTTGTTGATTTACTGCCTTTATTACTAAGAAGACCACACGACAAAACAGTAAACAAAAGGAATCGTCTCATAAATGGTACAGTTTCCTTTTAGCACATTGTATAGGTAAACTATGAGTTAATTTTTGAACCTCCGCCACCGCCCGCTGTGAAACCAGAGCGTATCGTCCGTCACGGTTCGAGTAACTCAACCTGCAAGCTATAACGGAGTGCATTCTTCGCGCAAAGGAAAGAATAAAATAAATAACTGTAAATAACTCGATACTATTAAAATAATATGGTTAAATAAGTCTGATTTTAAATACTAAAATTGTGTTCAAAACCAGGACGAAATAGTTGCATACGAATCATTCACAGAATTTCGGAAATAAACTTTAGTTATTTGCGGGAAGCTGTTCATGAAAATTTAAAACTCTTGTTTGCTGGAAGCTGTACATGAAAATCTATAATTCTTCTTATTTACGGGAAGCTGGTCATAAAAATCTAAAACTCTTGTTGTTTGCGGGAAGCTATACATGAAAATCTATAATTCTTCTTATTTGTGGAAAGCTGTTCTAGAAAATTTAAACTGTTGTTGTTTGCGGGAAGCTGTTCATGAAAATCTAAAACGCTTGTTATTTGCGGGAAGCTGTTCATGAAAATCTATAATTATTATAATTCTTCTTATTTACGGGAAGCTGTTCATGAAAATCTAAAACTCTTGTTATTTGGGGAAGCTGTTCATGAAAATCGAAAACTCTTGTTATTTGCGGGAAGCTGTTCATGAAAATTTAAAACTCTTGTTATTTGCGGGAAGCTGTTCATGAAAATCTAAAACTCTTGTTATTTGAGGGAAGCTGTTCATGAAAATCTAAAACTCTTGTTATTTGGGGAAGCTGTTCATGAAAATCTAAAACTCTTGTTATTTGCGGGAAGCTGTTCATGAAAATCTAAAACTTTTGTTATTTGCGGGAAGCTGTTCGTGAAAATCTAAAACTCTTGTTATTTGGGGAAGCTGTTCATGAAAATCTAAAACTCTTGTTATTTGCGGGAAGCTGTTCATGAAAATCTAAAACTCTTGTTATTTGCGGGAAGCTGTTCATGAAAATCTAAACTCTTGTTATTTGCGGGAAGCTGTTCATGAAAATCTAAAACTCTTGTTATTTGCGGGAAGCCGTTCATGAAAATCTAAAACTCTTGTTATTTGCGGGGAGCTGTTCATGAAAATCTAAACTCTTGTTATTTGTGGGAAGCTTTTCATGAAAATCTAAAACTCTTGTTATTTGCGGGAAGCTGTTTATGAAAATCCAAAACTTTTCTTATTTTCGGGATACTGCTCATGAAAATTTAAACTTTAATTCACCGATTACATAAACAGTAAAATAAATATTTATCAGATATCTGTTTATAAGCAAGGCGAAAAACACGATTTACAGTTAAATTATTTGAAAACAGGAAAAATATAAGTACTAATTTTGTTATCTACTGCTACTGATTACACATTGGAAAAATTAATGCTTCATTGTTGTACGCATATGGCGAAAATAAAAAAAATAAAATCAAAAGCAAAAACGTAAGTGTTTACATTCTACTCGCGCTCGAACTGCCTACTACTGCAATGCATACATTCTCATGGTTTGCTCCGCTGTCTGAGTTTCATGAATTATTTGAGTAGAATAATTACCCATGATTTAAACTAATATTTGTGTCTGGTTAAGCCTTCAGCAGAAAATAACCATGATAAAAAACAACTAATAAAAACATTAAAATATTCACCGTCATGATGATCCTAGACCTTTATAAAGGTTAAAACATTTGCCGAGTTTCACTGCATATAAAATTTAGATAAAACAATCTCATTTGTTTACTCATTGTTTTAGGAGATTAACTAACTGTGGTTAACGGACTCGATAAACTTGCAACGTATTTTATACATGCTAGGCTTCATATACACGGCTCAGAACTATGCCGAAATACCTTTAGAAAAGAGTTATTTATAGATTCGGTGGAATAATTTATTTTAATTAACCAATACATTTCACTAATGTAAACCATACATTTGATTTTATAGTAAACCATAGGATAAATATTGTTGAAAAATTTTATTTCCCCGTCTTAATTTAACACACTTTTAAAGGATTGGTTCCTACATCGATTCTCTTTGATGAACAATTTTAAATGTGAGACCTTCCTTAATTTTTTTTACTTTCTCCCCCCTATACCATAGTATATGGAGAAAGTATTGTATTCGTCAAAATTTTCGAGTTTGAGTTTTTGGTGGAAATATCCGTTTTGGGTCCCCCTGAACCTAAAAAAGTGGTTTTCGGAGTGATGTCTGTGTGTGTGTCTGTATGTGTGTCTGTGGGTGTGTGTGTCTGTGTGGATGTTATCAGACCTAGAGCCTAAACCAGTCGTCCGATTTTGATGAAATTTGGTATGGAGGTACTAATCCATGGTATCTCCAGGCGTTTTTTCATTTTTGTGAATTTTTTATTTTTAAGGGTAATTTTCCCATAAAAACCCTTAAAATAACGGAAAAATCAACTTTTTTCAAAAACGCCTCTAACGATTTTGATTAAAATTTTATAGTTTATTAGGGACCTAAAGTACTATAAACTGTAAAATTTTAATCAAAATCGTTCGAGCCGTTTTTTGAGAAAAGTTGGTTTTCCGTTATTTTATGGATTTTTATGGGAAAACAACTTTAATACAAAATCACCTCTCCTACTCCACCCTACAAGTCACAGTGAATCTGTTTAGTAATTTAAATATGTTTGTGAGAAAGTATGTGCCAGTTCCTGGTACCGTTTATTTTATTTTATTTTTTTTTTTTTTTTTGCATTCTGTTCTAAAGAAACGGACGCAGTGTGGACAATTTATTGGCATTTTATTTTTCAGACCTGATCTGACGGTATGAGTTGTTCTTCTGAGACTGTGCCCGACCTACCTTAGACTCGGTAAGCAATACAATGCACTATAACTCCAGTTTTCATTTCGACTACTTCGACCTCCTTTGATAAGGAGACAAAGTACATAGCCTACGTCACTCAGGAAATGTATAACAAGTCAATATAAACTCCATTCCAATCGGATTAGATTAGATTTATTAGCCTCATTTACGGCATACAAATTTCAGCAAAGCTGAAGTATACATGTGAGTTGTCCTACACTTAGGATACATATACACATAATACTTTAATATTTTAATAAATAAAATAGTTTAAACAAGTTAGAACAATAAATATACAAGATATAAAAAATATATATATATATATATAATACATTATTACAGACAAATCAACAATGTTATATAGCCTCAAGGACTACTTGTCAAGTACTCTCTCACTGAGTAAATGCCCGCTCAGTGAGGTATCTTTTTAATTTTTTTTCAAATTCACAATTTTGTGAATTTTTTTTTTTTGGGAATCAATTTTTTTCAAATACTGGGGCAGTCTATTGTACAACTTCAAACCTGAGTAATACACCCCCCGTTCAAATACATTCAGTCTATGAATAGGATATTGTAGTATTTGCTGACGGAAAGAATATCCATGCTGGTGCTGACTGACCCCACTCTTGTGGGATTTAAAATAGAGCAAAACGTTCAAAATATAAATACATGGCAGGGTTAAAAATTTGATTTTTTTAAATATATCTCTACACGAATCTCTATACTTCAAATTACAGATTATTCTTATTATCTTTTTTTGTAGACAAAAAATGTTTATGGACTCTACAGAATTACCCCAGATGGCTACGCCATATCTAAGGTGTGAGTAAACATAGGCATAATACACGGTCTTAATTGTGGCATAACTGCAAGTTTTTGAGATTGCACGAAGTGCGAAGCACGCAGAGTTAAGTTTATTTAAAAGAGAATGGATATGACATTTCCAGTTTAATTTCTCATCAATAATGATTCCCAAGAGTTTTGAGGAGTCGGTGCTTGTAATTATTTCATGGTTTCTAAATAATGCAAAACTATTTTATTTCTTACACATTTTGATCTAAAATGAATCATTTGTGTTTTACTTGGGTTTAATTTTAAACTATTAACTGAAAACCAATCCTCAGCCATTGTTAATGCCAATGTCAAGGATTTCTCTAAATCTTTAATGTTTTCTCCAGAAATTGTCAGAGTGGTATCATCAGCAAATAATACAGCTTTAGTTTCACCTACATTATATGGTAAATCATTTACATAGATCAAAAACAGTAAAGGTCCCAATATTGAGCCCTGGGGAACCCCTCGCCGATTAATTTGCCAAGACGAATTATAGGACTTACGAGAGTCTGTATATAATACTCTTTGCCTTCTGTTAACTAAGTAACTCTGAAACCAATCGTTTGCTACTCCACGTAAGCCATAATAACTTGATTTACTTAAAAGAATTACATGGTCAACACAGTCAAAAGCCTTAGACAGGTCACACATCACAGATGCAACATGACCTCTTTTGTCAATTGAACTTTTGTCAATTATAGACTCAACTAGTTCATAAATAGCAGATTCTGTAGAAAGCCCTTTTCTAAAACCAAATTGATGTTCTGTTAAGACTTTATGTTTATCAAAAAAATTTAGAATTCTAGTCATCATTAGTTTTTCAAATATTTTAGACACTACTGGTATAAGGGCTATAGGGCGGTAATTAGTAATGTCGGTCTTATCACCTTTTTTGAAGATAGGTTTGATATGGGTATACTTTAGTTTCTCTGGAAAAACACCTAGTTCAAATGACTTATTAATTAGAAAGGATAGTGGTTTTGCAATAATATGTGAAGATGTTTTTAATACTAAGGTAGGAATACCATCCCAACCTACAGCTTTAGTATTCTTTAATTTATTAATAACTTTATGAACTTCGTTGGGGGTGGTAGGACTAAGAAACAAAGAATTTGGAAAAGGATTGCTCTTCTTTTTCAGTGCATTAGTCATTCTATCTAGATTTACGTTAGGGTTAAGATTATTTGAAATCCCAACAAAATATTTATTGAAAATGTCAACAATTTCATCTGGGTTCTCAATAATGGAACCTCCACAGTTAAGCTTAGTATTATCATCACATAAGGCATTAATACCACCAGTTTCCCGTCGCACAACTTCCCAGACCGCTCCTGATTTATTCCGGATAAATATACTTTGAGTTAATTCAACAAACCAAGTTAAAGGTTTTCTTTTCACAGGCCGATAATAACAGATTATAGATGATTGTAAGTTTTGCTGGTTATTATTTGAGGAAATTTTATTTTGGAACTTTATCGTGTATTGTAAAACGCGCAATAGACTGTACAAATCGTTTTAATTTAAGAAGATTCACATATATACCTTTATCTTTTTTGAGAGTTGAACAACTTGTTTGCTTATTAATGTCTTTGCTTTGTGCAAGTTAGATAAATAAAGACTGCCGAGGTCAAAATATAGTACCTTTAAAATAAATACATCGCTGGTAATTAGGTTTAAACCTAAGCAACCTGGTTGGAGGTTTCAACTCTAGCAGACTGGATAACGCCTTTAGCCTCTCGGCCACCCTACTACTCCGAGTTTTGATGAAATAAATATAACTGAACTACACATCCGCTATCGCAAATAAATACGTGATTTAACATTTCTTAAAATGCAAATAAACTGTAACATAATTCCCGTTCTTATTAAAAATAAATTCTCCTGTATTATTCATGTACTCTATATTATGTAAATATACAATGTATACAAATACGGGACAGTCGCAGTGAATGAGAAAGATGTAAAGTAGGCTTTATCGAACTTGGCATTGTTGTTCAAAGGCATGTCATTGCCAAGGTAACAACTACAAGCAACTACACTCTCACGTTCCTGGCTTTCTAATGTTCATTACGATTGCAGCACCCGTTATCGATCATATAATTACTTATATTTAATGCTACACAAACATAGAACAAGTAATTACATGCTACACGAAAGACAGTAATTATATTGTCTTAGCAAATTTAAAGAGGCTTTACTTACTTTAATTCTCAATGTGAACAATACTTGTGCGATTTGCAGCACGCGACACTTTTAAATTTAAATAATTATTGTAGTTAAACACACTCAGATACATTAATTACACAACATTATATTCACTTTCATATTTCTTAATCTTGTGTTATCGGAAATAATGGACTGTTTACAAGTCACAAATAAAAGGCTTTAGTAGAATATAGTTTACTAACATTTTAAAGCACACATAAAGATTAAAGTTTTCCTTGTAAATTCAGATACATCATTGTCATTGTTGAAAATGTAAGCCTATAAATAGAAACAAAAATTATATTTGTCCATTTAAAATACATAGCTCAGTTGATGGAAGATTTTCAGCGTCACTATATTGGGACTATTGAATAAAATATAAGTTAAAACCCTGGAACTGTTAAACTGCACAATTGTGCAGTTTTCCACGCATAAAACACTGAACCTCGCCGTGCGTGACATCTCAACTTGTATTGAATATTTCACCCACTAAAAATCATCCAATCGCAATAATTCAGAAACCGTTGGAAAGTAAATGATCTATGCTTCAACTTTTGTATTTACAAGTTTTTTCTAAAACGTATATTTACATACGTAATCATCGTTGCAGTTTTTGAGTTTTCTAAAAGCCAATGTCGCGCGAATTTTAATGCGCCGAAACTACCTTTAATTCCAGTTTCTATGTGTCTCAATACAGCCCGCTCGGTATTTTTCTGAGTTATATCTGTATACTGAAGGATTCATCACACTGTTACCTATCTGAAACTTCCATCCAATCAAAAATCGGAAAAATAGTTCAAAAGTTGTGGCGCGTTTTGTAGACCCTTGCAATTGGTCAGATTTCAACCAATAAAACAGCACATTTTGCGTACGAGATATCTCTTATAATTCGAATTATTTCAATAGACTTTTTTATATCTATTTATAGACCAAAGTTCAATCTTTCGTTTGGTATAAAGCAAACTAAAATTGACTGGTTAGGTGTTATTCAAACAGCAGTTGAAATTTCATATTTGCGCAGAATTCATACTACCGCTTGAGATTGCAAAACAAAGCTGTTTCCATTGTCTTCAACGGTTATATTTTGAATTTCCTTTGTCCGCACGAGATTTCATTTGTTTCATCTCACTTTTGTAATTCAATTGATTTTAAGTAAAACAATTTTATGATATGGTAATATACAAGTATACAGTTCAATTCTTTGATTTATTCTCTACACTTTGTTATAATAATATTTCATTTTTGGGCAAAGCATATATGAGTAAATTACGTTACAACTAGGCCCAGTTTTGTTAACAATCGTGTATTTGGAACATAAAAACTGGTGTTTTCAAAATAAGAAATTTGAAATAGATAAATGTTTTTATACAGTTATATTTAGAACTAAATTACGAAACTTTTTTAAACTTACGAAAAAATTACAAAAAATGTTTACTACTTGTTATGTACGCCTAAAGTTTAAACTTTTTCTTCGGTTACTGAACATTTTTTGTTTCATGAGCTAATAACTTTTACAATTTTACATGAATAATTTTTTTACTGGCATATATGAATTCTTTGAACCTTTATCTAAAAAAGAGCTATGGAACACTTTTGGATTGGGGTTCATTTACTATTTTTGGCGAATTTTTGAAAAAATGCTTGCAAAACGCAAAAAACGGAACTTTGTTGAAAAAAATTAACATGGACAGTTGCAAGGTTAAAGCTTAAACTTAAAATAAAATTGTAAGTCATTGCTTGCAACATTTCAATTAAAAAAAAATAGTTAGAAAAATGTTTAAAATTACTGCATTTATGTCAGTTTATGAAAATTGCACTTGCTTTTTTTGTTAGGCTATTATTAATGTTTTCTTAACATCTAAAAATATTTCATAACTGTCACTTTTAATGAGAGTCAAAAAGTTTACAGTTGTTTTACCTTAAGAATACAGCATATACTACAGTTTGGTGGAAAGTAAAAGATAATACACAACATTTTATTTTATACCTAACTTTTAATACTAACTTGCATAATATTTACAATGTGTAATATAAGTTTATATAATTTTGTGAATATTAATTTATAAATGATGTTTTATAATTATTGTTAGGGTTCAATTATAGTAAGATACTAATATTTTTTATTTTTCCAATTTTTGTTATTAGGCAAAAATAAATAAAATTCACAATGCTATTAATCAACAGCGAGTTCAAATAACCTTAATTTCTAACAGCTGTTTTTAATTTCTATTTGTACTTATTATGTGACTGTTTTAAGCTTTGGCTTGGATATTATTTACCATTAAGTTATAGCTTTGAGGTTTTGATTAATCCTACACCTTTTGTATAAGAAAATCATAACATATGTTCGTAGATAAAGGACATTTTTTAATCGTGTAAAGACAGGTAATTTACCTCACTTACTTAAAATATATTTTATTTGATTTGGAAATAGAATATCATATTGACATGAAAATACAAGTTTACATTGGTAAGGCGGCTTACTGTAAGCAACAGTTAAGTTTAACACATAACACAGTAAATGGAATCTTAGTAAAAAACTACACAAATTTGGTCGATTTGAAAATGGACTCCAGCTACTTTTTCAGATCTTTCACTCTTCTCAGCACTCACATCACAAAGTGTATAGATATTGGGACACAAATAAATAAATGGGCTACTACCAAACTAAATTTAATGTAGAAAAAAAAACAAACAATAAATTTCAGAATTCTGAATGTAAACTTGGAAGAGAACCCCATTTATTTAACAATATATAGTATTCAAAGTGAATTTTCAAATTTACCAGAAATACTTGTTTGTTGTTACCAAAACTCATTTTATCGCAAACTGATAACTATTGTCAAAGAAAGGATTAGAAAAAGGAAAATAGTACTTTTAATGTAAAATAGTTTTCACAAAGGAATTAATGTGTCCCTTTGTTTATCCGAACAAATTGGAACAGATAGAAAAAACTTATCTAAAATAATACAAAAAGGAAATAAAGTTTCTTTACAATTGCCGAAGCAATAGTTTATAAAAGACGAGTTTGCAAAACGATGGAAGGGGAGGGGGGAAGAAGGAGGGGAATCCCCTTACGGGCATGCGTTCCTGTTATCGATCAACAATTTCAGTTGAGAGGTGTGAAGCCAAATCAAATAGTGTTATTTACATAAACACGTTCAACTGCATAACTATGTCGAGGTGTGAATTGTAAACATCATTGTACAGGCCTTAATACAAAATAAAGTAAAACGACAGTCGACTAATGAGCTGAATTAATGAGGATAGGATCTATTGCTGCGCAGCTTGATCATGCTTTCAGACATAGATTTAGCAAATTGGCAACACTGTAACTTCAAAAAATGTGAAGTGCAAAATGAAAATGAATAAATTCTTGAGAACATATAATTACTAAGCTCCAAACTATGCCTACATCTGACCCAACACCTTATGATGAAATCGACATTTCTGATTTCAATAAATTGTACACTTCTCCTGAATCTAATGGAAAATCTTCCGGCCTTCCTTAGGCAGTTTATAACGAAAATAAAAGATAATATTTCAGATGATTGGTAAATACAGAACTTTGATTTTGTTCAAATCAATAAAAATTAAACATGCCGATTTTCTATATAAATAAAAATGTGCGTTTGTTAAAAAACGATAATCTCCGAAATTTCTTCACCGATTGATTTGAAATTTTGACACAAACTTTCATTTGAATACAAGCGTGTTTTTATATACTTTTAGAAAAACTGCAGCATCTATTGAACATAAAAACAACAAAAAATATACTCAATATTTAACAAAAATATAAGTGCCATTACATATGTTTATTGACTGTAATAATAACAGTAGTCAGCTGTTTCCTATAATATTTCCATTATCAGCTGATTTCTGGCCAACCTTACTGGTTATTTAACCTTTATTATAACTGCTGTAATAACATATACGAAATAATTTGATTTGAACATTTAACATTATTTACCACCTTAGTTTTGAGGTTATTATTAATCCTAAACCTTCATTATAAATAAAACATAACATATGTTTTTAGAATTTACCATCGGGGGTTGTAGTATAAAATAAAAAGCAATTTGAGAAGTTTTATGTTTTTAATAGTCTGAAAGGATATTCAACAAACATTTTTACATTAGTTTAAACAGTCTATTGTTTACATATTACAAAAATGAAATAGAACATAAATTCATTGTAGTTCTGAAACCAAAACTATCGCTCTCTCAAAAATCTGATTCATATCTCTGTTGAAATGAAAAGTTGTCAAAGTTTTGTAGACTCCTTCAGAGTCTTCATGGAAATGAAAATTCTTTCTTTGAGTATCTCATATTATGTACACATCAGTTAGTCAAATTGATTGATTAATCATTTTGTCCACTCTTTATTTATATAATAACGAAAAGTAAGTTCTTTAAAGTAATCATTCTTTTTCCCGCTGCTGTTTGATCTTTGAATGTTGCAAAGGACAGTCATTAAATTTATTACTTTTTCCAACTCCAATGGTACATTTTTTTAATTGACCAGTGAGAATTATATATAATAGCTGCCGTAGATAAAGTGATTAATACAGTCTCATTGTCACTTTGACTAACTTTGGTCGGTGGTCTGATATTATGTATCATATAGCTAGATACTTAAGTACTAATAAATATAGACTCATTAAACACTTTGACAGAATTCAGTACATATTATCATAATGGCTAGATTTACTAGTTTGACTTAACATATTTATGTATATGCTACTATTTCTGCTTTGGTTTTACTAATGCATTTACAAAACAATTGAAACTAAAAACCATGTTTAATTTCCTTGTGAGTATTTTAATCCTATTACTTTCAATGAGCAATTCTTGTATCTATCTTTGTATCTTTGTATTTCGGATCTCGAAAACGGCTCTAACGTTTTGATGAAAATTTGCATACAGGGGTTATTTGACGTCAGGAATTGAATGCGCTAGGTCGTATGTCTTCAAAAACGCGCATCAAGTCTGAAAAATGCTCATAAAATTTAAAATCTGAACTTATTTTTATACCACCTTTCAAGTCACTTAGAAGGCGAATAGGTACAGCTTCTTTTTATACCTCCTTCAAAGTCACTAAATATTCAAATAAATAGGCCTACATTATAGATACAATCCAGATGTTAAAAATACTAAACGATGCTCGTTCACCCAGGTACAAAAGAGTCAAAGATTAGCGAGAGCCTTTAGAGAGTTTTCCAACTGCGGGAGAAGCGAAGCAGCCATCTGAGGCCACAGGGCGAAGCGTACAGGGGCAGAGCCCCTAGTTGTAATTAATGAGAACACCTACTTTTAAAACATACCTGATCAGCAGTAAGGCACTAGTTGTTTTAATTTTAAAGGGTTTTATTTGTATTTATTTTATTCCATTTTTAAATGAAAATATAAAATGGATCAACAACGTGATGTTATTTTATATCACATACGTTTTTCCTGAAACGTTAAACAATTTCTGTGGGTTCATGTTCTTTCAGTTGTAATTTGGTATCATTCAGCTTGTGTTAAATATTATTTATAGACCTAATACAACATTTTGTATATATGTTTTATACTAAGGGAAATTGTTTTGATAAGCACAATAATAAAAGACATATATTTCTAAAACATCAGTATAGGCCTACACGGTTTTTCAATAACCCCCAAATTTAGTCAGTTAACATATATTGAGTAATGTAGCAACTTTTAACAAAAATAAAGTTTACTCTGTCCCCTTTCTTTGAACATAGTTACACACACTTCTCAAATTGAACAATCTTCACTTCAAAGGTTTCTTTTAGTGTCATCGTGCACTTTTTAATATAGTGTCTTTCAGTCGAACTTTTGTATGTACGGAAGATGCTTTATGTACGCTTAAAAGAAACGTGTTCCATTTTCGGAATATGTGCAACTGAAATATCTTTAAGAGTATCAGATCAAAATATGAATTAAATTCAAATAGCTGCGGTGGAATGAACATTATGTTATTCTTTAAACTGTTTTTATTTTTTATTTTAGAATCAATTAAAGAAATTTATAAAAATGTAGAACAATTTTATATTTTTGAACATGAAATTCTTTTGAACTTTGCTGATGAGGTAAAAGTGTGGAATTAAGATCCTAGTAAAACTATGATATCTGTATGATTTATCAACATTCAGATCCAAGTATAGTCCCAAAATCAAAATGTGTACTAAAAAATATATATATAGTACAACCTACTTGATATTTCATATTCTTACTGTGCACTAAGAGACAAACATTGTGGTAAAGCAGTTTAAAAAATTGTATCCTTTGCCGAGAGAAAAATCATGTGTTACCGTACAAATATGTGAATGTTAATGTAATTTCTGGGCTTGTGAGTGACTTAGAATTCACTCAGCGGGAAGTTTTTAATCTATTTTAAAACGCGTACAAACATAAAAATTATCTTTTAGGTTAGTGGACGTAAAAAGAGTTTAACAACTGCAGTAGTAAAATTGAATGATTTATTGAGTTTAATCTCTAACAATTAACGAATATTCAAACATCATTTTTACTCATATTATAATGATGAGGAACTACACAAGGGTAAATACACAAATTTGTGATTTGTGTTTGTTTTAAGAGTGTAATTAAGTGCAGAGTTTAGTGAATAGTGTTTCAACAATCGGTGAATGTAGTGCTTTACCTGTGCGACCATATTACACAACTGTAATTTTAATCCCATGCTCGACTCACTAATTAGAAGGCATACAAACAAGTACAAAGTTAGTTGTTGGGAATAATCACACAGTAAATGCATTCAGGAAAAATCAAACTACAATAAATTGTATTTATAAATATATAAGTAGGTATTCCATATATAAAAGACAACGTTATTTATATGTTTATGGGTTTGACTGTAAACTCTTCATTATAAAATAAAGTATTGTAACGCAAGGATCGTGAACGAAATAGATTTGATCTTCTAATTAGCGGTTAAAATTACTGTTTTAATTTAACTCATTTGACAATCCCACTAAGAGATTTAACAATCCCACCTTTGGCAATTTTTATTTAATAAACTTAGGAACTAATTAACGCTATTCCCTATTTAATCATAATTATTTATTTTTGGGCTAGACATGACTCAACAAACGCCCGCCGATTAACGGACGGCTTACGTAAACGCAATCAGCTGGGCATTATAATAATTAACAAAACATTAGAATATAATGCATACCGTACTCGATAAAACACATCTCCTTCATGATGTATCTGTTATCTCGCGAGCGTTATTGAACTGTTATTGAACAGTTACGATCCAGTTTAAGATTACAATTTTGTTCGCGTCACAGTATATAACAAACATTGGACAAATCTTTTTATAATTGAAAATACAAACCGGCAGATGACCCTGAGGGTTAAACCTTAGATTTTCATAGGATTTAAAATTATATTTTAAAATATTTGCAACCATTTTTCAATATACCATCCATTTTTAAAACTCACATAACATTCTAGAGTTATTATTGAGTACTGTTTCCAAAATTTTACGTTTATACATTCTGGGAAACGACTGTTAATACTTCCCATTATTGAATCAAGTTAAACATTTAATTAGGAATCGTCTAGAGAGATAGAGAGGGGGGGGGATATTGAGGACAACGGATGTCCGAGATGCGGAACATACGGTCTACAAGGACGGTAGCGCCAGAGAGTGAATATAGATTTGGCATATTTCTAATTTTTTTAGCGATTAGGTTAACACAAGTTTCTCTATACGAGTTCTAAATCGCATTACGGTAACACTGTAAGAAGTTCCCCTAAATCAATGTTGTTTACTACCGTATAAGTTCACCTGTCCACGTACAATACCACCCCTTAACCTCCATTATCGCCATCAAACAGGGGTACAGCTCGTATTTAGTTTATGCAAATGATGTATTTTTTGTTGGGTTTCCTACATGAATAATGCATAGTCCTGTGCAATGAATCATCGCCTATAAAACAAACATTTACAGTCAAACAAATCAATTTTAGAAGCTTGTTACAACGTTTCATAAAATACAAATTTAAGAAAAACTATAGTTTACAATTTAAGAAAGACGGGGCCGACAAAGAATGCTTTAGAGTTTGCTGCATCGAAGTCAAGTTTTAAAGACAGATGTAAATCAACACATTTGCCTCTGTGATTTTTAATATATGTATTTCTTTTCACTCGGGTTAAAGTTCTGCTGAAGCGAGGGAAAATTTATGAATGAAAGTTCTCTACGTAACATAATTGTATTGTGAATATAACTGTATGAGCGTACGGGTCTTAACACATGTAGAGTTTATTATAAAGCTGCGCGCCCACTGGGTCGTCACGGACGGTCGGTACGGTCGGTACGGGATTTTTCAAAAGTTCAAAGCATTGAATTAAATGAGCATGCGCCCACTGCGTCGTCTCGGCCGTCAACGGCGTTCCGCACCTTCGGCATGTCCGATAGAAAGTCTGGAGCTACGAACTGTAGGACATTTCCGTGACGGCGGATCCGCCCGACCGATCCAGTGCGCGCACACTTCGGGCGTTCGGGACGGTCGGTACGGCATTTTCAGCGTTCTACGCAGTCTGCTCTCACTGGATGACGAAAATTAGTTTCTTCCCTATATAATTCTGCTTCCAGCAGCAGTAATAGTGTTTCAAACTTGTCGTGAGTCATCCTGAAGTACTCAAAAAACTTAAGGTCATCTTCCACAAGGTCCGGGAACAAAGTGTGAAATTCACCACAAATCAATCTTTTTCTGTTAATGTTATGAATCCTAAACCTCCTTTTTCTTATTTTAACATTCTCCTCTTCTTCTATCAAAAACGGACTCACTACCGCAATTTCCTCCTCCACATCCACCTTTTAACAGATCCTCTCCCAAACTGACTTCTGTTTTGGCGGAAGGCGGATGGAGGACAGTGCGGTACGCCTGAACGGCGGAACGCCCGATCCAGTGCGCGCACCCCCTCTAAAAAATGCCTTGACGGCCGTGATGACCGTACCGACCCAGTGGGCGCGTAGCTTTGGTAGGCTTACGAACAAAGTCTAAATCAACAGTCGTCAAATTTTTCTAGGTCAAATGTTTTATTTATACGTCTACACTTAATGATGTACACAATTAAAATTTTCAAAAGACAACTTAACTTTTAAATGTACAAATCTATTAAAAAAGTGCTTTATAACATGGATAACGGATAACATGGAAATAAAAACATAAAAATAATGTTAATGATTTATATCAATGATATAATTTCAATAATTTCAATTAATGATGAATGATGGTAGCAGTTTTTAAGGACAAAATATGCAA
>JAGFPH010000305.1:366719-379461 GCA_018207615.1 Philaenus spumarius
TACTTCAAACCCACAATCAATTTTCACATACTGTACAAGTGAACAAATGTCTAAAGTAAAAATGGAAATATTTGGCTGCACATAAAACTAGAGGAACAAAGAGGTCTAGGAGTTTGTTGACTTAACTCTTTGTTAACTCTAGAAATATTCTATAATATATTCATTCAGCCTAAACATTTCCAAAATAGGTCCGCTAAAGACCTAAATAAGAGCGGATTATTTATTTTAAAATTTAAAATACAGTACTAAAAATGTAGGTACGCGACTGCAAAGAATATTCGATCTAATAAGTTGAAAGAATTGTAAATCTGGACTAGAAAATACTCTTCATTTAAACTATTTTTAACGAAATCTTATTATTTTGTAAAACTTTTCCTCTCAGAACCACCAAAATAGATAGTACACTGTGAGTACGGCACACGCAGACAAGAGAGCTTAGTTTAGCTTTAACAATTATCTTATGATGGAGTCACAAATTTTGTTTCATTGAAGAGATAGCTATAGTTAATTTCAATATTGAGATTGATCTATTGAGTTAGTTGAGTATTGCAACAAGCAGATCTCTTCTGTGAAGTCTTATTAACAAATAACAATTTTAATTGGCCTCTAAGAACTTTTGTAAAACCAACAGACATGTTTCGAATAACCTGAACAAACTTGATATGTTGTTCGCTTAGTTATTAATTAAATTAAAAACAAAAAATTAAACTACTGTCTGACTCACACGCCGAGAGTTTTGAGGTTTTTTTTTACATAAAAGTGTCCGTCTTTTTTAATTTTTACTTTGGGACTAGGCGCAGGCAAGCAAGTTCTAAGTCTATGCCAAATGTACAATACAGTAACAAATTAGCGAAATAATCTTTATCGACACACAGGCATACGGATAGCAAAATTTTACCACTTGAGTCCGTTTTGTAATGTGGCCCTAAATAAATAGGTTAAAATCGAAATAATTGCAATTACAAACATTCACACATACAGCAAAAGCAAAGAGTTAAGTTATAAGTTATAGAAAGTATTTTATTATTACTACTTGGTCATATACATAACATTTAAACTGGTAAGATATTTTCAAATATTTAAAGAAAAGTGCACGCACATAGTTTTAAAAAACGCTATTTATCTATTTAAATTACAAACCTTATTACTAAGATTTTCACTGTTGGTACAGTAATCATATGTTGACTCTTAATATCTTTTTTAAACATCCTGTAAAGCACGTAGATTAACAGATGACGTTGAATCAATAATTCGTAGTACTAATTTTGAGATTAAGTTTTTGTTTAGGAATAGGACGTCATGCTAGTTTCTTTAACCTTTATAACTAATGTTATATAATAAACTTAATATTTTGATTTAGACATTTTATACTATTTTATGAACTCAGCTTTTAGAGTATGATTGATCCTACAACATTATTAAATAATTAAGAAATGTGCGCATATCATAACAAAAATACTATAATATATCGTATACTAAAACTGCAATACGTCTACAATTAAAGCTCGGACCCCTAAATTCAAAACGGCGAAGTTGGCTACCAATTTCAATGTTAAAATAACCTAACCTGTGCCTTCAATTGTAAGTATATTTTTGTGTTATTTTCGAAAGCTGTATTTTTTTCTTAAAGTAAAATAGATTATGGGTGTTGATTGCTAAGGGTTTTGCAATATCTCTTTTTGCAACTGAGTAAAAAATAAATAAAGTTTACTATTTATTTCATAAGTTTACAGTAAAACACGTTTTGAAAATGTATTCGGCAATCAACATCCACATATGACAGTACTTCAAAATGAAACCAAATTTTTAAATTTATTCCACGAATTAACGGAAAAAATGTCTTATTCTGTAGCATTGCTCTAATGGGAATCAGATTCAAAATGGCGGACAGAGATCCTCCCCTTAATTGACGATTAGAAGTAATATTAAATATTTGATAAAAGAGAGCTCATATTTCTAAGAACGTCTGAGCTAGGACAAGGATGGCTGTTTACCAAGAAAACTCTTATCTACTCGCTCTTCATCCTTTTATGCTGGGTTCTGGGAAAGTTTATATTTAAGTTAGTCAAACCCTAATTCCTTCACAAACACTTGACAAATCCGATTGATATGTTCAAGTAAGGAAAAGGGCTTACATTCCGTTTAGGAGTGAATAAATGTATCTTACAGAATTAAGAAGAAAAAAAATTATAAGTTTATGGGTTTTAAATTGGCAGAAAAGCTAGTTTTCTCCAGAAAATTTACTATAAAACATGACATGGAGGAACAATAGAAGTTGATGTTGGTCTTTTCATTTGAACAAAATTTGTTTATTCTGAGCTTTTTCTAATAGTTTAAAAACAATAATTTGACTATAATTTCCATTCCAAAGTATTATGTTATCAATATTAACAAAGAAAATAGAATATAACTTAACTTCTAAAGCAAGGCTAGGAATGGCAGCCGATTGTACTCAACGTAATTGTGTAGATCCTAGCAGATATAATTCGTTATTTTGAGAATAAAATAACTGTTAATTGTTAACGAAGAAGAAAATAAATGAAAGTAACTATAAAACAAAATTATAAGTAATTAATAAAACTAAAGCCATGAGTTAAAGTAAATAAAACTTTAAAACAAAACAATCTATAATAAAGCGAAATGCACAGAAAAAATCTGAACTCAAAGAAAACATTTTGTCTCACACACTATCAGAAAATACTTGTTTTTAGGGAACAAATTTTGGATGCCCGAAATATGTAGTAAAACGTTTTTACTTTACATTTTTGGAACATTTACAAGTAAGCATGGTTTATAATTATGCCAAATTTCATATTGATAACTTTATCTGCTAAGGTGAAAATAGACTGTGATAAAAAGACAAACGAATCAACCAATAAATTGATCCCGTCCTTAAAAGGAACCCTACAAATTAGACATATCAAAATTTGTAAAATAGTACACAGTCTGCAATACATGTTTTACAATTTTCGTGGTGGCCTATTTAAACCTGTTAGTTTGTATGTTTAACATGATTAAAATTTTAAAATACCTGAAAGAAAAAATAGTTTAATTTAGGCGTCCGTGGTATGAAACTATTTCTTTTAAACTATTAAGATTAAGTTAATACTATTTTCATAACTCATTTTCATTATAATAAATTAGTTTATGAGATAATTACAAATTGCGTGACACTTTATCACAAAACCACAGATAAGCGATATTGTGTATGGTATCTATGCTGTGTGTGATTAATACAAAATTACAAAGCAAATCCGAATCTCGGCAAGCACTGGGTAGAGAGGAGGGGAATACAACCTTGCGTTCTATTTGAACCAATCACATGGCCTACTAATCTTTCTTCTTATCCATTCTCTACGAATAGACACAAATTATTGAGATGAGTTTTTCTCGATGTATTGTTTAATTTCTTCCGTGAAATAGAAAAGGGGTTTTACAGAACAAAACGGGTTTTGTGAATGTACATTTAGCTAAACAAGTCATAAGAGTAACCAAATTTGTCTACAGTACCGGCTATGAAGTGTACAAATTTCATAAAAATAATTTAATTATACGAATATAAATTGACTAAGAGAAAACCAATTCCAGGAATAGAAACAAAAAACTACAAAGAATATTCTTATTAGTAAAATATATATTATTTCCTTTGGGACAGGTATAGGTAGGTAAAGTAGACCCTTGTGACAACCTAATGCCAAAAAGCATAATTTTGTTTCTTACATCCTGCTAGGCTAATAAAGACGTTGTCAGTATCTACAATTGTAGGCTCGACCTGTGCAAACGTGTTGGAAACTAGACGATGGCCTAACCACAGCGTCAAGTTGCACTAAGAAAAGTAGATTAAGTAAAAGTGATAATTATTTTTATGTTCTGATTAAAAAAAAAAAATTATTAGTATGTTTGAGAAAAAGAAGATATTTCGAGTGTAATTAAAACTTCAGAAATGTGTTTATTAATGTAATTAAAAGTATACTATCATTTATTTATGTATTTGTACATCTGCTATGTAAATGTTTGTGTAATTTACATTAGTATTTTGTAGACTGTCAGCATTATCAAAATGACCGGCCTTGAAATTGAGGGATTTACAAAGCTTAAGTTACCCGCAACAAATCCGAGTAATTTATGGTTGGGTAACAAAATCGATTTCAAGAGAATAGGTATTTCATAATGTTTGGCGTTATTTAAACAAATATTATAGAAATTGTAAAACACAACAGTTGAATCAACACTGGTTTGTGTTCAACGAAAAGGGATAAAAGAACATTTATTGATGTTTACACGGAAGAAGTTTATTTTAGTGAATCAAAATGTATGAATTAAGATTCTGCTGCCCCTCCCACTATTTTTAACGAAAATAATATTAATTTTGAACGCGTTTTTGTTGCTACTTTATATCTCTAACTTTTTAAAGAACAATACCGTTGTAAGAAAGTTAAAAAGTACTGCCGCGATCTAAGAGTAACAAATAAAAAGTATCAATTTTTTTTAAATAAAGATTAATTTTGTAAATAGCCATTAAAGGATGCAAAATTACATTGTTTTAGGGTTTAACATTCACCACAGCAAAGCCCCAAAATTAACGTGTTTAACCTTAAAATTATTTTTATCGGTGATAGATTCAATCGAGGATTTGCGGGCTGTTAAAACAGACATTGTTAGATTTTATGACGTACATAAGTAACAAAAGCAGAATTTTTACTTAAAGCTATTTTTCATTATTAATTAGACATTTCCAAATGATTAAATTTAACAACAATTTAGTTCAATCAACAAAAATGTTTTACTTTGAGGAAAATGTAATTACACATCAACTCAACCGGTCTTATTTGACGATCTTATTATTGTTATCATTTCGTTAATAATATTTTCCAAGAGAAAACACATTTTTAATCCTTTGCTAAACAACTTTCTCCTAATTCATTTAGGGTTAGTTTATTCATCAACTGAGCGTTATTTAAATTTTCCTCTTTCCAACCCAAGTAAAATTATAAAGGTTGAACATCTTTAGAATACGGGAGGGAAGAAGCAGAGGGCATAATAATGAGCGAGTTTTAACTGTAATAGCGTTGCAGGGAAGTTGAAGAGGTGTTTGCCTACAACCGCATGGCAATCCGGAAGTCAGATGAAACCATTTCCGGTTCACATTGATTAGTTTTTCTCGTTTAGCTTGCACATTATAATCTAAAAGAGGATTTCGGAGATTAAACGTTGATTTATTTACTTTAGAGATAATCACTATTTATTTTAATAAATAATCATCACACTATATATAAATTATTCATGGCGTTTAACTAAAATGCATATTTTACGAGAAAACATTTTGCAAAATTATTAGTTTCAAATTTTACTTTCGTTGCTTTAATAATGTTTAGCATAATATTAATCCGTTTTATACGTAACAATTGTTTCCAATGAGTTATTATTTTGTAACAGTTGATTTATAATACTTTAGGTTAATTAAGATGATAATGATTTTCCCAGAACTTTTTCCAATATGCATAATCATTTGTATTTATAAAATAGTATAACTACGATTTTAATTGCATATTTGAAGTATCTAATTCATTTTAGCATTTTTAGCATTCCGTAGGCCTACATTAAAACGAAAAACGGAACTTCCACACACAGTGAGCGATTTGGTACGGTGAATTTTGTTAGAACGGATAAAGACTCTAAACCGAAATTTGACAGAGTTAAAAAAATGTTAATCCACATATATTCCAATGATCTAAACTAAACTTAAATGTACATTTTCAAGAAATTTCTGCTGAAAATGTTTCTAAAATCACTCTGTTTCCAAAATCACTGTAGCCATAAAATATCAATAATGGTGCCGTGTATACTTTCAAAAATCTTTATTTTTAAAGATTTATTATAATTTTTTGATAAATTGATTTAAAGATAATCTTGAAAATAGTGCTAACCCTAAAAACCTGGGTCTCTACAAAAGTACAGCATTTTTGAAGGAAAAAATTGATTTTTAGAGGAAAAACTATAGCGAATCCGAAATTTATTGGAAAAAGGTATTAAAAACGTCTTTTCCTTCAATTCAAGCGTTTATACTGTATCTGAGGAGCCTTGGTTATTGTTATTAGTTAGATGGTTAGTTTAGTACAATCTTAAGTGTATAGCTTATTGATGTGTAGTTGTAAACATTTTAAACGATAGACCGTACGAAACCCTTGGCTGGCAAGTAAAACTCGCACCTACTCAACGTTTGGATTAATTGCCACCATGGATATACTTTCGAACTAATGTAGGTAGAATTGATTCAATAGATTGCTCAGAAATAAATAGGATGCAATATCACACGGATTAGGAATATGCAAGGTTTATAACCTAGCACATTAAAATTAAATCCGCTGCTACGGTTGTTAAATCCTACAAAGATAATAGCAAGTCTGTGTTAATACCTGAATAAGTTATAGCAGAGATCACAAAGCGGAATTATGACCTCAGAAAACGTCATCTTTGCGAACTCTCTTCCACAGGTCAACCTTTCAACTTGTTACATGTTTTATACTTCTATCTCTTCAGTGAATTCATATTGTACTGTTGTAATTTATAAATATGATATATTTATTTTAATATAAATAATCATACTAACGGAAAAGATTTTACAAAACATTTGATTTTTAAAGATTTTTATTGATGTTTTGCTTATGTATATTTGGCAAGGAGGAGGCCTAGTCTTGTCGCTTAAAAAATTCAGTACCTGGGCGACCGAGCATCGCTCAGTACTTTTTCTAATTGTTTTTTTTTAGGAAAATGTATGTAAATACGAATTGCATACTGAATAATTATGAATGTTTTCCGATCTTACGTAAATATGAACTGTTTATTTAAATTTAAAAAAACATGAGTGTAATTAGTTCTATCATTTTATTAGGATTTTTTTGCAGATATAAAACCTAGCGCATTCGAATCCTGACGTCCAAAAACCTCTATATGTACAGTAGGTTATGTAACCTATCCAACGAATAGGCCATATTTGATATTGTTTATGTATTTTAGAAATAACAAATAATAATTATAATAATTATATAATTTATATTACCTTTATAGAAATGCAAAGAATGCAGAAACTGGTGAAAAGGTTTTCAGAACGGTTAATAACAGCACAAAAGTAAAGTTTTATTACGTTTGGAATAAAGAAATAAGTTCAAAATGATACCACCTGATACATTGTTAATGATTTATGTTTGTTAAATCTTATCTTATTAAACGAGCAATTCTTGTATATTTTCTATTCGCCTATACTTAGTGACTTCAAAGGTAGTATATAAAAGAAGTTCAGAGTTTAAATTTGATGCGTATTTTGCAGACCATAATACCTAGCGCATTCGATTCTTGACGTCAAAAACATCTATATGCAAATTTTCATCAAAATCGTTAGAACCGTTAGCGAGATCCCCGAAATAAATGTATAAACAAATATAAAAGAATTGTTCGTTTAATAAAATAAGATTAAACATATGTTTTCTTCTTTATATATACTTTTTGTATTTGATAAATAATATACATAGTATATACATTTGCAGGTTCAGTTATCCAAAACGAAAACCAAACTAAAAACATTATCTAGCAAAAGAATGTACAACATTTAAAAATTACATAGAAACATACAAAATTTATTCAACACATAAAAGAGGCCCTTTTTCACTTTTGTAATGAACAAGAAATTTTATAAATGTAATAATTTTGTAGTAATTAGCAAGACAGTTCTTCTGCAACGGAGTGCTGCAACTTCATTGTGAACTGTTGTCACTTTCAACAATAGAACTAGGTCGAGGACAACGCTGCTTGGCTGAACAAATATTACTAGTGTCCAAAAACCATGACTTCCAATATTTTGTTTTATTTTTGGCAAAACTTACACTATAATTCAACGTGTCAGGCATCGAGTCAATGTTATTGTAGGCTTCATATCGCTGTTTGTCATAAACAATAAAGCAGAACACGCGGGTTCACGTCACGCAAATGTCCGGAAACGTAACTTTAGATATTCCATCCACAAAAAAAAAAAAAACAAACAGAATTACAAATTAATCGAATTTGTTAATCCTATGATTATTGTCATTAAAATCAAATATATAACATTAAATATGTACAGTATAATCCATATATATATAACTTGAAGTGATTAGTTAATTTACATTAAAAAAATGTGTAGGCTTACTTACCGCCTATCAACCTATTAACAATGGCATCTAGTTTGAGAGAAAATATTGAAATTTATAAATAATTTCAAAGAAAATGCAAGTCTAATTAGTACCAAAACCTTTTCAATTCAGCTAAACTGATCTTGGTACAATAATCAGCTTTACAACAGGCGATTTCCTTAACGTCTGATTTCTTACTTTGAAACAATTTGTAGGCCTAGCTATAATTTGTAGGTTAGGTTTTTGTTTATGAGTAGGTCTTGCTCGTTTAACTTTTATTATAACGCCTGTTTTAACGTAAAATAGTAATTTTTCCTACAAATTAAATATTATTTTATATCAAGTATTTACCATATCAGCTTTAAAATTACGATTAATCATACACCTTTTATAAATAGCAATTATACTATATGTGTGTGGAGGAAGAAAGGGGTTCTTTGTACATATTTAACCATCATTTCGTTAGATTAAAGGAATTTCTCTTGTGAAATAAGGAAGGAAACATTAATGAAAGTTCTAGATTAAAACTTTGATAAGCATAATGAACGTTTAAGTATTATCTGGTAAACTATTTTAACAGTATCAGAATGGATAATCTCAGCAGCATAGTCGTGTAATCTTAGACTAGACAATATGATTTATAACAAGTTTATCTCTCATTGCTGAGAATGATTAAACAAGATGAGTTCAACAGTTAAGAACCGAACAAACAAAACTTACCAGATCACAAAGACTTTTGACGAGTTTCAAGAAAAAGTTTGTTCATCAAACAAAACGAATAAATTAGTTTCTATTAAACTTGGGTTTCATTTCAAATTCGGAAAAAGTTATTGTATTTCAAGTTTTTATTAAAGCATTTAAAGTACCGGGCCTTTATTATATTTTGGGTTACGGATACTAATTATAAATAATGGCCGTCACGATGTCCTTACAATGTGTGAATGTTCGACATACTCATGCAATATTTTACTAACAGCAACGTCTGACCTTCAACTTACGGGAAAGCAAAGCGATATTTTAATACCATTAAATACACTTAACAGGAGGACTGAATCACTTGCCAAAGTTATTTAGTAAGTCCAACATGTCCGTTTCTACTAAAGCACAAATTGCACTTTTTGTACAGGTTTTACTCTGTACTTGAAAACCTGCTCGAATGGACTTAGGGAAAGTGATAGCTTGATTTCCCGCCATTGTTCTTGGTACCGGGTGTGTCAAAAGGTTGACCGTAAGTTGTATTAGAAAAGTTCCATTTGGTGGGCCAAACTCCCTTGAAAGCCAATTGCTTCCTTTTTTTAGTGTTTTTTACCAACTCCTGTTACTATTATTCATGAAGAGTATTGTTTTATTGATTATGAAAATCGGGACGAGATCGGAGAGCAATTGAAAAGTACTTATCAAACTGAATTGATTTAAAATTGTAATTTAAGTATACCACATTAGTTAAGTTAAAATTACTAAACAAACAAATTTAACAAAATGTCGAAAGAAAAAGAACAGGATTTTTTTGAGGTATTAAGTTTTTATATCTTTTGGTGCTGATTTGTTGAAGACATTTTGTGCAAACATTCACAAGTGCAATATCAAAATGAGAAGTACAGGAATATCAGCACTAGCGAAAAGCTCGCAAATGTGGCCATAGCAAAATGTTCAGTTATATGTACGTAAAAACTCTTAAATAACAGCATACAATTAAGCACCTAGGTCTGTAGCAAGTCTGTAAAGTAAGGTAACCTAACCCTAAATTAGCCCCGTACATCCTTAACTGGTTAACCCTTAACTCTGGCACATTCAACTCTCTGGGCCGGCCTTGATGAGGCTATTACTAACTGCAATTACCGTATATAATAACTTTAAATCTATAGGCCTACAATGTTAATAATCTACCGCGGGAAGTTGAACAAGAGCTCGAGCCTAACTAGGCCTCGCGAGAGTGCTTATATTAATTCTGCATAACTATATTCCGGCTAGTATACCATCAACGGTCCCCACCCAGGGTTTGTAAACCCCGGTATGGCTAATTAGCCGATAAGTTATGCAAATAAAATATCTAAATGCGTTAATTAGGCGAGCACCTGTCCGAACTATAGTTGAAAATCACTCTACACTCTCCACCTAGTCCAACGTCCCCCGCTGGTCGACGCAAAGTTTGGTCTATGTAACAGCGCTAAAACCCGAGTGAACTCGAGCGCTTCCGAGGATCCTTCCTTGAAAACTCGTGATCCGGATCGAGATGGCGTGTTTTTCTACACAATCTACACGCATCTCGGGTCGTCACAAGTCGACTAAAATTTAAATACAGTTAAACACACAAATTAATACCGACCAAGGTTCATTTGATGTTCGCGTTTTGTGCAGCTCGAGGCTCGCTACAAAAAGACAAACACAATGCAAACTAAAAGTGTCTATCTGCATTGCTTTCCATTATGATGAAGTAGTGACGTATTTTCTTAACCAAGTCGTTAAGTAGTACAAACCGCGTACATAAAAGGTGCCTAAGTGAGCAGCTGCTAAATGGTATAACAAGAAATAAACCCGAATTCTAATTCTGTCCTTAAGGGACACACAAAATATAGAAGGCTTCAAATGTTTGTCAATTTTCAATGTCGTTGATTTGTTGTATTAAGATGAACGACAGGAGCGAAAAATATTCATACAGACTCTTAAAATGGGGTGATGTGATTTAATTTTTATAATTTTCTTACGAGCGAATCAAAAAATGTCCTTCACTTCGCTAAATTACAATAATTATTATTGTGACGAGAGGGCTTCGTGATGCGTGTTACTTTACCAAGTATACCGTCATCCACATCACAACGATAACCTATTATTTGTGTTATAAATAGAACTCAACAGCAATTTCAAACGGTAGTATTTATTTTACAATTTAATTCAAATAGATAAATGCCGTATTTGAGCTACGGCAATGACTACATATCAATAAGACGAAAAGTTCCAATGTTAAAAATTCAGCCCAAAAAAGCAGGTATAAAAGTGTGATTTTGCATCCCGCCGTTAGGAGCGCTGAGAGCTCTTTTTGCAGACGAGTGTCGGATTCAATGAAGTGCAGAAGAGAGACTGGGGGAGGGGGGAGAGAGAGAGGGAGAGAGAGGGAGAGAGAGAGAAAGAGATAGAGCATTAGTTTTCCTCGAAAACTAAGCTGTGCAGTGTGAAGGTAAAAACCACGCTTCATTATTACACTACTATTTAATACACTTAGCAGAGCTGTAAAATTATGAAACTTTTACGATTCGTAGGTAAGAACCATACGATTCGTATGCTGTAAACAAAGTTTAATTAAATTACCTGTTTCTTATTTCTTTGATCGATATTACAACAATGATGTTTAATTCACTTTGATAATGACATACAATTTTCACTCTGCTGGAAAGATTTTCTAATTTTTGGTCAGAGACAAAGTGTCTGTTAGAAAGTTTTAAATAAAGGTTCAAATTAATGTGCAGTTTTAATACAATAAAGAACATGTTCCTCAAGGATTTGAAATTAAAAATATAACAATACTGGAAATGTTATACTTAAAGTTATAACTACAGTACTAGAAGTATCAACCCCTGCTCGCTTCGCTCACCAAACCCCGCGGTGAAGCAAATGCAAACAGATTACCACTTATAAAACAAAGGTGTCAATCATGGGAAGTATAAAAAAACCCGTAAGCAGCACTGCCGCATTACTATAGCCGAATTTTCTTATCAGGGAATAACTAGTATTTTATAATGAGAGTTTACTATGAGTTTTGTTCCTTGTTCCGGAAACTGTTCCAAATATACCTTTGTACAGGATTATAGTAAATTTAATTGCCTTTCGAATGATATAGCTCATAAATTGCACTGGGGTTTTAGTGGGAGAAATTGCTTATTAATTACCTTACATTGATAATGAAAAAAATCATTTATCGGGAGTTTCCTATCAATTTTGTTTCTTTTTCCGGGGAATGAACCTGAATTACTTTTGCACAGGATTGTAGTAAATTATATTACCTTTCGAACGATACAGCTAAAAAATTGCACACGGGGTTATGAGTGGGAGAAATTGCGCAAAAACCCCACATGAATAATAAAAAAAACCATTTATCGGGAGATTCCTATCAATTTTGTTCCTTGTTCCGGGGAGTGTATCTGAATTACTTTTGCACAAGATTGTAGTAAATTAAATTACCTTTCGAACGATACACCTAAAAAATTGCACACGGGCTTATAAGTGGGAGAAATTGCGCAAAAACCTCACATGAATAATGAAAAAACCATTTATCGGGAGATTCCTATCAATTTTGTTCCTTGTTCCGGGGAGTGTACCTGAATTACTTTTGCACAGGATTGTAGTATATTTAATTACCTTTCGAACGATATAGCGCAAAAATTGCACAAGGGCTTATGAGTGGGAGTAATCGCCAAAAACCTGACATTTATATTGAAAAAAATCATTTATCAGGAGCTTTCTATCAATTTTGTTCCTTGTTCCGGGGACTGTACCTTAAATACCTTTGCACAGGATTGTAGGAAATTTAATTACCTTTCGAACGATATAGCTCAAAAATTGCACACGGGCTTATGAGTGGG
>JAGFPH010000305.1:389039-412231 GCA_018207615.1 Philaenus spumarius
ACTTATATCCTGAATCCTTAATTAATTTCAATTAAGATACTAGGATTCATTATTAGCTTAAAGTGCATACAGTCATGTGAACACTGATTTTATTAGCTAAGTTGCAATAAACTTTGTAAGTTAGTGATCGTGTAATGTTCTCTTTCTTTGTAATTAAATGGTACGTTAAGACCGTAACTTCATCTTTTCTGTGTTGATAACATTTCATGTGAAATGATAATTTAAAAAATATATCTTTTATAGCTTTACAAGAAGGTAAATCGACAGACTAAAATTATTAAATTATATTTAAAGACATTTTTTTCAGCGTTCTAACAATCAAAACTTTATAAATATGGACCTTGGCAATGAGTATGTAGGCCAGTTAGCTAGCATCTCTTATCAATTTCTATTAATAGAATGCTTATTTGTCAGAATTCATTTAGATCTTCTAAAGGCCGACTAATAATAGCAAGTATTTTTTATGTTCTGGGTAATCTGAAAAATGATTGGATGTATTTTAAAAAATCGTTCACTGGTAGATAGTTTAGACTTATAAGTAGGCTGTAACTGTAACAAAGGTTCCTTAGTTTCGGTTTTTTTTTAAATAAAATGTTACTTTAGTATTTATATAAATTAAATGGTAGCTTGTGTGTTAAGTTATAGTTGAAACGGCAACAAAACAACAAAGTGGAGACTTAAAAAATGGATGCCACTATAAATCCCAACGAGTTTTAACTTTTTATCTGAAGGTCCAATTAAATTTAATTTGCTTACTATAGTGTAAAATGTTAGTAAATCAGTTAACTAAATATATTGCCCTGTATCATATTATGAGATGATATTGATTTTGTCAACCGAAAATATTAATGAAATTACACGAAGAAATCTTTGCTAAATAAACATTGCCTATACAAATCAATAACTAAAATCATGAGCAGGTTAATATTTTGTGTGTAATAGTAAATCATTCCTGTTTTTAAATAAGTAAAACATTTTACCTAAAATATAGGATACGTAATAGCGAAGCGAACATGGAGGCTTCAAATTATTTCTGATCACACTCATTAATTAACAATTTGTTTTCGAATCTGATAGGTAGGCTCTAATCAGCTAACTTATAACCCACAGCAATAATAATACATTTTTATTTCAGATTTGTCAAGAGTGATTTACTTTATAGAAAAAATCTCCATTTTGTAAAAAAAACTCCAAGTAAGAATATGCAAAATCAAAAAAGAGTTTACGAATTCAAAAATTACCCTTCTACGACAAGAATTTAAAGAGACATATCGATAAATTTGTATTAACTAACGAAAGAATTATGTTAAAAGTAATAAAATTTCATTTTTGTTTTGCATTAATACATTCTTTTTGTGATTTATACAAACGGAAGTATAAAATGACTAGAAATGAATAATGTTGAATTTCTGTCTGTATAATTGTGTACAGTCCAGTGTGATATTTAATGAGGTACCACGGGGAGGCGATTTGCATGAAACTAATTCAGTATATGGCACTCCACCAACTCACACACGCAGTGTCAAGCCTTTCTATTTTTATTTTATCTTTAAACTTTCGTTAAAGACCGAGACGCGTTTACCATCAACGGTTTGACTGCCTAATTTCCCATTTTATTGTGTTTGGATGTTTTCCCTAAAGTATTAATGTTTAATTGAGACAAGGTATTTGTTACCGTTTTATACATCATAACATTTGTCGACAAAAAAGAAACGGCAAAGCTGTTGGTTTCCTTTTTAGAAGCAAATCGCAACTATTACAGCTTACAAAGTTAACAAAAAAATTAAATCGTTTAAAATTGATTGACGAATATTAACTAAGGTTTTAAAGAAATAATATAACATCACAATAAGACAAAACGTGCGCGGGACTCTCGTCAGTTATAAGTGAAACTTCTCAGGTTCTACAAACAGTTGATTTTATGCATTGCTCTCATTGAATTTGTTGACGATTTTATTATTTTAGGATTAGGAAATGGTTATATTTAATTTATTTGCCGAAAATCACTCTTAATTAAAAAAGAAAAAAAAAACATAGAGTAAATTTAAAAATGAACAATAGTATTGCTTTACCGAAATGACTGTATTTAAAATATTTGTGATTAAATCATTGATTTAAGTAAGCCTATGATCAAAATGTATGATCTTGTTTTATTTTCAAAAATGTATTTCAGGTATTTGAGTAACATATTAAATTATAGGCTCTGTACATTTACCATGTTAAAAATCCCTAACAGCATTGACTCGGCTAGATAGGCCTATATTTTATTGTTTGTAGACCTAAGTAGTTTCTTTTGAAGAAATACGTAAACAAATAGAATTGAAAACAATCATCGATTCAATCATTTAACAGCCGATTTCGTCCATTATCTTAAATACTTCAACAAAAATTAAATACATTTTAAAACGTGTTCAGCTAATATAGTACAATATACAAGCGTCTTCTGGTTCCATGTGCTACATATTAACACAGTAAACACGGCGCATGCGCCAAGGCTGTCCATGACGCATGTGTCGGAGAGAGTGAAATGATTATACTTCTCTTTCTTCCACCGTTTCAATTCTCGTCTCGATCAGCGATCAGGCCAACTCATGCTACCATAGCAAGTATACACACACTGCGCATGCTTGTTGAGTGCATTTGACAGTTGAAGTCGAAGATGAGGAAGCGTTTCACTTTTCGTTTGATCCAGGTTAATTTACCATATCTCACCTAAAGAAGTTTCACTTCAAAAACTTTAATCAATAATCGTTTTCAGAAGAAACTATCAGCTGTGTATGTGCATGCTATATGTTACGTCTTTAATAAGTCGTGCAGTTAAATACAATATGATACTAAAATTATACATTATAAAACAACTAACATTGGATCAGGAACTGTATTATTATTTATATAATTGTGTTTATTTTTACGTATTTCAGAAAATTAAAATGTTGTTTTTAATAATAATTGTGAAATGTACAAATTGATTTTACGGAGAAAGCAACAAATACAACATTCAGAATGACCTGGTTTTAGAATGAAACAATCAGAGTGTGAAATGTATCGAGCGACAAATAGAGAACAACAGTAATCCGTTGTATTACAATGTATGCAGGACAATTTAAATTATCGTAATTTATAAAATGTAGTTAAACGAATCACAAAGTGTTTTTGCTTTTTATGGAACCCATGACGCGTATATGTTAATTATTTATAAAATCCGTTTTACCTGTTGCAAATTAATCAATCTAATATTTTATTGGAAATGAAAAACAAGCTAGAGGTAGAACTTAATTAATACAGAAATACATATTGTAATTTTTTTATGCTCGTTATTTTTACTAATTATAGACTTGCCAAAATGGCATTATCTTAAATGATCCTACCTCCTCAAAACTACTAACCTATTCTGTCAAATATAACATAATTTTATCAATATCATGTTTAATACAGAATACGCTGGGAATTATATATCAAAATGTGTTTATATATACTGTCGAGGGAATAAATGAAATTTGAATACGCTTGGTAGATTTCATTTGTTGTAATTAAAAAAATATAGCGGCCATCTTGAAACTGCCATCGTGAACCAAACTTTAAAATTTGAAATAGGAATAGAGTCATGTGACACATTAATTAAGGGTCTTCTACACTTTGCGTAAAGCAGCAAAAACATGCACTTCGTATTAACGTGTTTCGGACGCCATTTTTCTTAAAGGTTTTGTGCTTTTGTCTTATATCTCATAATTGAAAGAAATCTGCGGCAATTCCTGTTAATCAACGGTTTAAGTAAGTAAAAATTGATTATTTTTAATGAATTTTTTGTGTAGTTTTAAACAATAATTTCCATATTTTAAAATAACTTCTCAGATGATTAACTTATAGACAGAATCCGAATCACGTTACGACGAATGCATGTTTCAACGATTTTGCGGCTTGAGTCTGAATCCTTCTGTGACGCTATTACTAAAGTTACAAACGTCGCCTCTAGACAGAGCCGCTGTCACTCACGCACGCACAGCCATAGTGTAAATAGATAAGGTCAGAGAGACGAGTTTTGAAATGGTATGCGCATTTCACCAGATGACGTCACGGCTCCAATTAAAAATGCAGCCTATCGCTCAAACTGCGTTTACGCATAAACGCATCAATAAATGTCTTACAAATAGTATATTTTTTGTTTCTGTATGAAACGTGCTTTCCAACAGTATGAGTTTAACGACAAAAATCGGAAATTTACTATTTAAAAAGTGCAATTAAACTTTGTCGTCTAAAAACCGTGTATTGAAATTTATGACCTGAGGTGGAACTTTTTATTTTGAAAAGGAACATTTTTACATTACAACTGTATTTAAAAATATATAAATAAAATTTCGTTATTCTTGATTTTTTTGTGCGTCTAACGATTTAGGCAGTACAGTATATCGAAAAGAAACTGGGAAACCAAAATCGCGCTAAGTTAGTATTGACAAGTTTCTAGCTCACTACAGAACTCCGCTTATTGTTTCCGGTTTGGACTGCTGAGCTCTGATGATCGTAGGTTTTGTAATATGAGCTTAGAAAAAAGCTTCTATTTTGAAATAAATTTTCTTTATATTTAGAGATAGTTGAACACCGTTATTGTTTTCACTATCGGCTATATCAACTATGTTAATTTGCAAGTGTTATTTCAACATAGAAAAACTGCTCCATTTTATGCAGCAAATAATTCATTATAAATTTCATGTCTTGCATTAGTAAATAAACATTTGTTACACACCATAGTTTTATTTATTCACAATTGCTTATGTTTATATTCGATGATGCTTAGAGCTGAGGAAGGTAAATGGGCAGACTCTGAGGGCTATGTTTTTAGTTCTGGACTGCCCTCCCTGCGCCACCACAAGGTCACTAACTGTACTCGGACGATTTTATTAAAACCACTCTGTACATTTGGGAGTTTTCTTAAGGGTAAAGAAGAGCCTGTTTTGCTGTTTAAATGCGTTGCCGCGATCATTTTTTTAATACACAAGGTACTATCAAATTTTCAAAATTGGGCTGAGCAGAAATTAAAAATATAAAAACGTTGTATGAAAAACAATGGCTAACTGTTTAACATAAAGAAGCAAAACAATACGCCAGAGAAATGTTGCCAATAACCGATGGAGATAAGAAATATATTATAACACTAAAGGGCCCGACCCCTGCTCGCTTCGCTCGCCAATCCCCTCGGTGACTCGCGTCGAAGCAAATGCAAACAGGTTATTTTATACAAATAGGCCCTAGTATTAAATTCTAGTACGTCTTATTTATTTTAATTAGGATGTAACATAGTGGTTTCTCATTTTTAAATTCCTTAATTTATTAAGGGTTTATTCTCCAGCTTTAAGGAAATTATAACAATCAACATGTTTACTACATTTTCATCCCTTAGCAACAAGCGACAAAATATCAATGTATGGTCTTTTTTTTATGTATGTTGTAAGAAATAAATGTAAAAATTTTCAAGTCTCTAACTTTAAGGAAAACATAACAATTCATTTTTATTGTTTTAGGGGTTGTTATCACGTTGTTATCACATTTTCACCCCTTAGTGAAACTCGACAAAATGCTAATCTATTTTACTTTTTCTATGTATCTTGTAAGAAATAAATGTAACAAATTTCAGCTCTTTAGCTTTAAGGAAAGTATAACAATTAATACTAATTATTATATTTATTATTGTTTTAAGGGTTGTTTTAACCCTTAAATCAAAATTAATTCTAGCCTGTGTACTCAAGGATAGTGTAGCTTTCTATTAATAAAACTAATTTTTCAATCAGTTCAGTAGTTTTAGATATTACCCCCTACATACAAACAAATTTTACCTCTATAATATTATTAATAATAACCCCAAATCTAAGATGGTAAATAATGTTAAATGTTCAAATCAAATTATTTCGTATATTTTATAACAGCAGTTACAATAAAGGTTAAAAGGACCAGCAAAGCTCGGGTCTACACTTTAATAAAAACAAAAACCTAACCTAAAAGTTAGAAATTTAAATAATTGCTTAAAAGTTTGAAATCAGCTGTTAATGGAAATATTGGAGCAAACAGCTGTTTACCTGTTATTTTATTCAATTGGTTGCTATGGTAATAAATGTAAATACATGTGATGATTCATCAGTCTAGGCCTAAACTAAGATTTTTTCCGACTAAATTTACAATAATTATTGAAATAAAAAAGGTTTCTATCAAAATAAATTATGTATAGCCTATGTTACTCAAGGATAGTGTAGGGTTTTTATTACTGAAACAGTTTTTTCAATCGGTTCAGTAGTTACCCCCTACATGCAAACAAATACATAAATTTTACCTGTTTATAATATTAGTATAGATATAGAAAAACAAAGGAAATGGATGCAATATTATACAAAATCTAGAGAAAAGTAAGCTGCAGGAAACTGTGAATTTATTTAAAAAATTGTATAACAGTTTTTATAGACTTAGTTTGAATTAATTATTAATAAATATTAAATCGATTAGCAACGATACATAATAATAATCAACATCAAAATTAAATTTTTAATAACAAATAGGCTAACACACCTAAACATTACAAAAAGTAAATATAAGACTACGTAATAAATAATACATTCTCAAAATTGTCCTAGTAGTAGGACAGAGTAAGTTCAGCAAACCTCAAACTGCGACTACAAACAGTAGGCCTACACAATCCTCGTCAACAAAAGAATCAAACACGACCTCCGTTTTCACATTACCCGCCCGCGGGAACGTCAGTTCAACCTATAAATGAAATACTAAATTACTGTGACACATAAACTAAAACATTTTGTAAAAAATACAATGTCCCTCACCAAATGGAAGCTAACGTTTATTTTTGTTTAATAATTTCATGGAATAATTTAGAAAGGGTTCTTTATTTTTAAGTCATGCAAAACCGGGTAGCCTACGCCAGCTAGATGTATACAGACCAAATAATATAAACCCCATATTTACAATATCAGAAGTGACCTAAACAAATATTTTCATCTGTAAATAAAAACTGTCGAAAATTATAATTCTTGCTGTAAATATTTACATAATTCTTCCATTCTGTAGAAACTACTGTACTATCAATAGAAGGTTGTTTGCATGAATTTAATCACAACCTGGCATTCTGCCAACTCGGATACAAGTGCTTCTATTTTATTTCAAACGTGTCGATTTCCTTTTGCTAATCGTCGAGTATAAAATGCTTTCTTTACTGAATATAATATTGTAATTTATTATTACGCAATCGTTGTATATTGGTATGCTTTGTTTATTAGTACGATTATTATAGCTCAAGTAACAGGCTATTCACACAAGATACATACTGTAATAAAAAAATATGTAGTTAATGTTAACAGAGTACATTCACTGCTTCATAAAAATCGGTAAAGTATTTTTTTAGTTAAATCGTAATAAATATTCAAACTTTCCTCTTTTAATATATATTATAATAACATAATCAGTATTCCTTTGTAATAGAAATTAATAAAATTAAGTAAATTATGCATAAAGTAAATAAACAAAATCTGTATTATGCCAACTAAGGTGGTTAACAATTTCATTTTAAGGTACGCTAATGAAAAGTTTATACCTTCCAATAAATTTTTGAATAAAATGTTGGTTTGGACATATTTTTAACATCTTGTTGTTGGCTTCCCACGTGATTTGACACAATAGGATTGTGGTTGTTCACATTATTGTAATTAATACGCGAAATCGGACCGGCTTCAAATGTTTTACTATAAAGGTCGCATTATTCCTCTGTTGGACACCAACTTTTCAGGAATTGAAAATAACGTTACAGATAATTATACATTTTTATTAAAACATGGTCGTTCAAAAAGAAGCTAAAACCACTAACACATAAATGCTTTTGCTTTATAGACAATTACCTGAGATACGAGTTATTATACTTTGATTTTATTCAACTTACGAAGTATCAGAAGGAAGCCCTAGGATAAATGAATTGTATTTCTCACAAAGCATGAATTTTTAACAATTACATAATTTATATTTTCAATAGTGAAACAGTGGTTATCTTCTGCGAGTTACAAAAATATTAATAAGATATTCTATGGGTAGTTAATCAATGTTTTAATTTGTTGACACTCGACAAGGGGAGCGGGACCGAGTGGCTGAGTAAGTGTGGAAGGAGGGGAGAGTTATCTGCTCAAAGGGCAATCAACTCGAATGCCATTGATGTCATTTTGTGCTTCCCAGCGATAATAAGCAAGATAGATTGGTAGACTTATCAAAGCATATTAAACATCTTTACATGTTACGGTAAAATCTTCTTGAGCTTTTTTATAGGAGTCTTTCTCTTTTAAGGCTCTGCTGCAGTGAATGTAAATTTATTAATCAATTGCAGAAAAGTAACTTTGGACATATTTTCCTTAAAATAAAAATGTTGCGAATCCAGATATACTCTTTACATTTCTTCCAAATCGTATTGATAACATTTATATTTTGTGCACGGATTGAAAACGGTACCGAGTTTTTCAAACATCCTCATCGTAGTAGCGGCTGGTCAAAGAAGGCAACGGAGAGAGGCCTGGCTTCAAAAGAATTTTAATAAGTATGCATATACAAACATAGGCGTAACCAGGGGGGAGTTTTGGGGGTTATAACCCCCTCCCCATTGTAAAAAATGTTTCGCACTTTGTTTACATTAAAATACGCTCTTAAAAGTATCTTGTTTTCCACACTTATGCAAATGTCAAGCTACAATAAAGTATCAATATATTGCTTACATTATCTTTGGTCGAATTGGGCACTGACACTTTATTTATTTCATATACGATGCAGTATAGTGTATGGCCTGGAACACATACGGAGTTTTCGTCCGCCACGGATTATTTGCCGTCGCCATCATATCAACAGTAGCACGAAGGAGAGTATTAGAGCATACACATTGGTCGAAAAAATAAAGGATCGGTTTATTTACCGCTGACGGTAGCTGTGCTGCCGCTCGACGGATTTTCCACCGTCTCCGCTGAAACAGCGAACGTGACCAAATGCACGCCAATTTTCCTTATTTCAGTATTTTTTTCGTAGAATACTATCCTTCAGCCGCGTGTAGAAACCGACATTCTTAAATAATTGAAAAATGTTTCTTCTAGTTCCTCAAATCAGCAAAGATAGCGTAGAATACTCCAAAATCTTCTCTTTTTTTACTTATTGATTGGATAAACCCAAATAAGTATATTTTTTTGCTTCCTTTTCAATCGGCGACGGAATAACAATAAAGCGAGAGTTGCTCTCTGTTCATGTCAATAAAACATGAAAAGAAATAATATATTACATAACACACTTCGTGATTGATGAACTAGACACTTCAGTTTAATGAATTCCAATGATAATTTTAGACGGGATTAGAGAATTTTAGAGAAATTGTATGAGCATTCTAATCCACAGCCGACAAAAAAACGCCATGTGTGTTCCTGGCCTATGGGGTTAGAGGCAGGGAACGGAAAGATTTGGCCATGAGGTTGCTATTCTAAATTATTCTAAAATGGGCCTGAATCACAATTAGAAGTAGTAAACTATACATACTTATAGCATTATGAAGTATTTTAGGGAAGCCTAAAACGTGTTATTTTGAATCTGAATTTTTTTTTAAATTCATAAAATGTTGTAACCCCCCCCCCCCCCATACGGTCGTCCTGGTTACGCCTATGTATACAAATAAGACTAATTATATGAAATTTCTACAAAATATTATTTAACATATATTTATTTAAAAGACACTATCAATAAAGTCTTTGAGTAATAATAGCACATTTCATCTGCAATAGAAGTGTCGGAGGCCGAGTTTTCGATGGCCACCCAATGTTAACTTGTCCTAGGCAGGTGGAGTGGAGGGGGAAACATGTTGGTTGTATCAGCTGAGAAGACCAGATGTCAATAGTGCCAATTCAAAGCTTATTGTCTATGTGTTGCTGCATCCGTAGTGCGTCATGTATTCACGTGTTTGTGATATTTTTTAATGATTTAAAATTTAATTTATTATTTAGAAAAGCCAAAGGAATGCCAAAATAAACTGTATAATATAGTGCTTTAAATATGTATTTTATTTCATAGAATAAGCTATTTTTGTCGAGCAATGAGTATATTGAGGATAAAATGCGTACATTAAATTTACGAAGAATCAGATAACACATACTGATTTGAACCGAAGCAGTTGGGTTGCAGTTCGTTAATAGAATTAATTCACTTTCTTGGCAGCCCCATCCTTCCATTAAAAATACATATATATATATATATATCCAAGTTGAACGAGCAGATAGTAAGGGAGCCCGCTACTTTACTCCCGCACTTCCATCGATCCTCACTAACAAGACTGATTGTCAGCCTGCATGACATTTCATTGTTAAGTGTGACTATAAATGACAATGAATTACGTCAATACAATGTAGAAACACTGCCGAAGTACAATTTTTGATAACAATTAATTGAATATCAACACATATGTTTATCGATATATGATTTGCACAATTAATTGTCGGTAACATTTTCAGATAAGAAATACAAATTGTGGTTAGCAATATTTAACGTTCTTATATGTTTTACTATAGAGAAATTATCATAAATTCTCAGATATCCAGTTACCGTTTAAACTGAAAATTTCGCAGCGATACCGAAAATCAGTCAGTGAGGATGGACGGAAGTGCAGGCTCCCTTACTATCTATTCATTCAACTTGGTAATACTTTTTTTAAATTGGAAGGATGGGGCTGCCAAAAAAGTTGATCAATTCGATGAACGAACTGCAACATAACTGATTCGGTTTAAGTCAGTATGTGTTACCTGATTATTCGTAAATTTAATGTACGCTTTTTATAAATAAAACTATATATAGTGTTTATTTTAATTTATAAGTATTTTTCCAGATAGCTGGTTTTAGAATTTTCAATAGGTAAATATCTATAAAAAAAAAGTTCCTATAAACATGAGTTGATGGTTTTTATTTAGGTTGATTGAGGTACGTACTGTCTGTACTGCATATAGGCAGCAGAGTCGGAATCTTGTCCGACAGTTAGCCGTTACTTATAAAGACGAAATTAATTTAATTATTGTCAAACATGTTTCCAACCGATAGACTAATATTTTGTTTAGCAGTAGTTTTATTCATGTAATAAATACACATTCAGTTCAATTTGGTTGCTTAGTCGACACAAAAAACGTTTTTTACTCACTGAAAGGTTTGCAGAGAAAGGAAAGAGAGGGGAAAGAGAAAGCTGGAACTTTACGGGACTTGGTAACGGTGTTTGGCGAGAATGAGAATCAAGTTCACTCGGCGTCCTGTGTTCCGGACTTCTAACCTGTTATGGCGCAACTGCGAACCTGGTGGTTAAGACCGCAAACAATAATGTATAAATTCTAAGGCGTTGCGCCATCATCCTAGTTTATATAACTACAGTATTGAGATTGATTTTAAATAAATCGAAACATTTAGTGGAATATAAACATTGTTTCTATTTTTTACTGAACATTTTTTATTGAAAAAATATTGTTTTATTATCTGAATGTTTAACAGTTAACTTACTACATAAAATATGTGTAGTCTTATCTAAAATAAAACAATATATAACAATATCCTAAATAAGGCAATCATACCTTGACGCATTTAAACAAAGGCATTTAACAAAATATCACTAAATTAAACTGGAAAATAAATTATAGTTTAGGCAGTCTCGCTGTTACAGTAGGGAATTGGCGCTTAAACGACACATCTGTGTAGCAATCTCTAAAAAGTAAAATTACATTTCCGATGTCCTTCAATATAGACATTTCTCACTTTCAATGTAGTGAAACAAAACCTGCCTGGTGGACCCCAGAACATTCTACAAATAGTAACGATTGTTTTTAAAATGTTACTCACGCATTGACATTTAGCAAAAGCAATTATTGTTAGATTTGCACAGATAAATGAGCATGTAGTACCCACAGAGCCAACTGCCATGCTAAGAAGTATTACGTCATAATCTATTAATGTACAGCCACCAGTAAACCCCGCGCTACCGTTAACTGCCACTGATATCAAGTTAACCGTATGGGTGCGGGGGGGGGGGGGTGTTACCCACCTTAAATTTGGCAAGCAGCTTGCTCATTATTGGTTTCGGGTTACACTTTATTTATTTCAATTAAACAACTGTTTAGAATATATTATCCGTGGTTTTGCAAAGTAAATAATAAAGAAAATGTCAAAAGACCAAAAAATGTCAACTAAAATATTTGTTCCCAATTTCAGAGCACTATGCTAGTTTTTCCTAGCGGACTTTAAAATGTTTTGCATAGGTCTGCTGATAATGTCAGACATTCCAACATTATAAATATTAAAGCTATTATTAGTTGTGTTGTTTTCATTGAAATGTAGTAAAAATCCAAGTTGTTGAAAGATTTTCTTTTAAATTGTTATTTCAGCAATACAATTAATGCATTTCCCTAGCTACAAACATCCAACTTTAGAAATCACAATTATCAACCTCGCAAGGGATATCTAATAATTATTTTCTGGGTCGAAAGCCTCATTTTTTACAAATAAAAAATGCCTACCCATTTCCTTACCTTTCGACGATTCTCAATTTTGTACAATAATTGTACAATAAGTTATCCCAAGGAAGCCAACAATTGACAACTGACTCAATCAACATTGCATACCTCGCGCCAAGATTGAATAAATCGAAAGAAGCAAATTTCTCGAAAAGCTCGCCGATTTAAACTGATTGGAATAACAAATTTAATCAACATCGTTTATCTTTAATGCAAGGTTTAATCTAAAACGTTCAAATGTATGTTTGGAAATTGATTTATTTATCAAGAGAATTAAAACTACGTCATCGCAGCGTAAAAATCACACGGATAAATTCCGACTGGAATATAATGGAAGTACTGTATTACGAACCAAGTTTGAATTACATGTCAAATATTACGCAAGGACTGTATAATACAATAAGTTCAGACCTCGAGGGGGCTTTCATGTCTGGCACGCTGCCAATGTTCTACCAATAAGTTCTCTCGGTTTGACCTTCATAATGTAGATGTCTTCGGTTTAAAAAGATAAAAATAAACATGTCTAGGAGTGAATTGACCCATCTCGACGTGAAATCAAACATTTGTTGATGTAAGACTTGTTATTTAAATATACTAAAATATGGTGTTCACTATTAGTGGACGAAGCAGAAGTAACGAAACATTACAATACAAAATTCAAAGATAATGAAAGAAAAAAAGAAAGCAATCGCGGGACTGCCGACAGAAGTGAAAACTGTAATGAATATAACGTTGGTCATATTGGTTTAATCTGAAATTTGATTATTTGAACACTACCAAGTAAACTATTTTAACACAACTTACAAAATGAGGAAGCTCAATGTCCATTTCAGAGGTATTAGCAAGTAAATTATTTTAACACAACTTAAAAAATGTGTGAAGCACAATGTCCATTTCAGAAGTATTACCAAGTAATCTATTTTAACACAAATTACAAAATGAGGAAGCACAATGTCCATTGCAGAGGTATTACCAGGTAAACTTTTTTAACACAACTTACGAAATTAGGAAGCACAATTTCCATTTCATACATATTACCAAGTAAACTATATACACATGTGTACTCAGGGGCGGATCCAGGTATGGGCGAGCCGTGCAACCGCCCGGGGCCCCGCGCCCAGCAGGGCCCCGCGGCGCAGCCCGTACCTGAAAAAGAGCAGGTCAGGTCGGTCGGTTATAAACGCGAGGCCCTTAAGCTCAACCAGTCTATAAGCAAGCAAAGAGTAAAAGAGACATAGAAATCTATTATATTTAAATTTCTCACTCTGAAATTATTGCGTCAGTGTGAAATACTTAAAGAAGCCCATAAAAATGGGCCGGTCGAGTCAGCGGGGCCCTGCGGTCCGGACCTAACCGAAAAACGAAGTTCGGTTAGAAGCGTGACCCCTTAAACCAGCCCCATAAGCAAGCAAAAAGTGAATCAATGTAAAATATTTAAATAAAACCAAAATCCGATATTTATTGTTATTATTTTTTTGTAGAGCCTTCCTGGGCCTAAAGCGGCTCGAATTGAATATAGAATGGAATATTTTTATTCTATATTCAATTTGAGCCACAGAGGTATAAAGATTAAAGAAATCTGATTCATAAGTGCGGGGCCCTTCTCCAACTCAAGTTGGCCCCTTTCAGACGGAGCGAATGCGGACGCGGGTAGTGAAACACATTTTGTATTGCGTTAAATGAAACCTTTTCACACGGAACAAGTGCGGACGCTGAGAGCTGTACTAAACAAGCAGACTCAGTCAGTCTATTGTAGCTAATTTTACTTGTCATTCGATTTAATTTTAATTTGAAATTATTTCATTTTTCTTTTTAGTTATAATTTCAGTTGTGTTTCTTGTTTTATATTAGTTCTGTACAATAAAACCTTATAGTTCTGTAATAAAATGTTTTGTTGTTATTTTTGTCCTTTCGCTACTAAATTATTTGGTGAATAAGTTTCCATTTTGGTTTGTTATGCATAGCTTAAAACTTAAAATGCAAGATTAAATAAAATTAGAAGGTGGTATTTAAAAAAATAATAATCCTAACGTAATGTATTGACTATTGACTATACTTTACAGTTTTGACCTGGCATATTTTATGATAAACCATGTTAACTTTTTGCTTTTGGATTTAGCTAACCATTTTGAGCACGTTAAACAAGAAAATATACACAGAAAACGCATTATTTTGTATAAAAAATTCAGTCAATGCATACTACCTATAGTGCCAACTGATACAATTTTCAGGGTATTAATTTAGTAAATTAGAAACTACTGTAATAGTACACATATAAAGTCAGTTTTATAAGTTGATAAAACACAGCTAACTAGTTAAAAAATGCTTTAAAAACACATTTTTTTAACGCTTTGTGGGGCCTCAGACCCCCGGTAAGTAGGGCCCCATCAAAGTCAATTGCCCAGGGCCCCGCAAAGCCTGGATCCGCCACTGTGTGTACTATATATAGTATAGAGCGAAACAATAAAATCCAATTCATCACCCGCAAAAAAATTTTGGGCGCGGTGCCTATTTTTAAAAAAATGTCAACGAAACCGATTATTGATTAATTTGGTAGTACTTGGAAAATTTGATAAATAAGTGCAAATTTTATTAACTGTATTTATTAATAAAAAATAAACAAAAAATAATAATAAAATAATTGTGTCATTGAGAATAAGTGACGTGTCGCGTTAAAGTTACATTCTATTCTCCAGTCATAAAGAAAACTTTTTTGAATACGGAGTTAAAAAATCACACAATTTTTTAGAAAACACCCGATATCCTTCAAAATGTTTCTCACGGAAATATCTTCAATTATTTAATTTTTAAGATAAGGAACTTTGCCCTTTGGTTTTCTGAAATATATATATGCGTGTTAACATGCTTTATAACTTCGCGAAATCAACTGTGATAGACAAGGAAAAATGAGTCAGGCCTGTTTGAAATTTTAAGGTAAGTCGTCTAAAAATTAATTCCTTGAATTTGTAAATTAATTGGTTTCTAACAATTTAGCATATGGTAAATTTTGGTTCACTATGCCATTTTCTGCCCTGACAAAAATAATCATTTAATTTGTATAATATAGTATATTTTAAGGAATTTTTAAAACGCCACTGCTTTTCTTTCTATTTCTGTGATAATTAGGCGACTTCTAAAAATAAATAAGAGTTAGTGTTATTAAATTGGGTTATGTTAGAGAGGAATTACTTCTTTAAAAAATTAATTAATTAAAAAAAAATTATGTAGTTCCTTAAAATAATCGTAAATGATAAGTCTGGTTAAACACTTTTATCACTACAGTCATTATAATTTTTTACATCATTCTTATCAGAAATGTATACAATATGGAGATGAAATAGAAAATTAGTATTCTGTGTGTACACTTAATTAGAGAAATTAGTAGGCCATCGGTCTAATTTTAATGTTTATTAATGGACCGATTCTAGCTTTTTTAATTAAGAATACTCGACTACTTTTTATATACTAATAATTTTAACTGAACTTCACCTTACAATTTGGAATTTTATTTTTACATGAATCAGAAAACACATAATAAATCATACGTATTTAAGTACTGCTGTAGTCTATTGCATTATAGATATTATTATAACTTGCTTGGAAACAGAATGTTAATGCATTTCCAACAACTATTTAATGTTCGCTACAGAAGAAACTTACTGCACTCAAACTGTTTATACCGTTACATTCCAGGTAAAGTAAAGTATCGCATTTTGAATTAAATCTAATCCACTGCAACAAGTACTTTGTACTTGCTGTTTAGTTCAGGATAACTGTCGGTAGATCCAGACCGTTAGATGTTGCCAACGTTAAAACATTTTAGCGAGAGCCGAGAAGTGTTGCCAACTTGAAGTGTTTAGTCACAGAGATGTTACGAATTAGCACAGCCAAAAAATAGTAAATAAACTTCATTAGGGTATAATCTTTTCTCTCAATTCTCTGTATAGTTAGTTAATTAATGAGGTCTGTGTGCTGGATTTTAAAATGTGAACGTTGGGGGAGGGGGTTTATTTTCATAGTAACCAAAAGCTTTCAAAGGTTTTGAGCATACACTAATTATATTTATTTTCAACTAGAGGGCGAAGCAAATGCAAACAAATTATCGTATACTCTGATAATTTCATTTGGGTCGATGTAGGGTGTTAGGGGTAGCGATGATAAAATTAGTAACTTTTGCTCAGTAGGGCCAAAGTTTTTTGCGCGAATGAGTTTTTTTTATATATAATAGAGCTGTAGATGAAACAAAACAATAACACAAAATCTCACAACAAATACGTTTAATAAATCAAACGCGTTTCAACGACAAAGTCGCCATCCTCAGTGATAAAGCTACAAAAGCCAAACTACAACTCACTGAGCTTTATCACTGAGGATGGCGACTTTGTCGTTGAAACGCGTTTGATTTATTAAACGTATTTGTTGTGAGATTTTGTGTTATTGTTTTGTTTCATCTATATTGTTCTCACAAGTCCAGCTCATTATTTACTTAATAGAGCTGTAGTAAAGCTTTGCTCAAGTTAAGGATCTGCTTAAGTGAAGCAAAATATTACGAATGAGCTTTAATTGTGTTCAATACCATTCATTCACTCGAGTAAGTTTGTTTAAAGTATTTACGGTATGTACTAATGAAGACGGGGGGAGCAACGAGTAATCCAGATAAATAAATAACCAGTATCTAGGTTGGAACCTACGCAACCTGTGATTGAGGTTCCAACTATAGCAGACTGGACTAACATCTCTCGGCCTTGTTTTCCCACTTAAATAAAAATGTATCGAACTTGGAGTGAACCTTACAGACTACTGTATATACAGTCTACTGTATAGGCCAATTATATTCAGTCAGCGGTAACACGCGTGACGCACTTGATCGCGACTAGAATATCGCTTGTAAGCACTTGCGTTCTTGCAAATGGTGGGCTTTAATTGTATAGCCATATGTTGCAGTAATACTACTTAAATGTATAATCCGTGAAAAACCAAATTCTTTACAATTTATCCGTGCATGTGATTCAAATATATATTTTTTCTTTTCTTGTGTATTATCAAATGTCTTTACATAATACAATTTTAAATTTTTGTTCACATGTCCATAGTTTAGTTATCTTTGAAGAAATCTCTCTATATTACAACAGTTTATGTTTAAAATTCGATGAAAGCTTCGTTAAGATTGTAGAGGTTGTACGGGACTATGAATTCCTACATCGTTATCAATTGTTTTAAAAAATAACAAGTGAAAAGATTTATTTTTAAAGTAAAGATAAATATCTTATTTGATTATTCAAATTGCAGGGAGTTTTCGGTTTTTGCCAGAGTTTATTTGCTACAACAGGTAGAAAAAAACACAATAGCAGTAGACTACACTTATTTAATTTATTTACTATCATTTAACAATACGACACACGAATTTGGAGAATTGAATTCAGTCGGACTATTGGGTTATGGCAACCAACAATATCACCGTCACACATTACCAAGGTCAACTGTTTTTAATACCTTCACACTAAAGAGGTCGTTTAGTTTAATTCAGTTGCAATTTCGAGTATAGTTACTGGCATTCGGTTTACTTGCAACATACGCTGCTCCCCCCCCCCCCCCCCCCAACTTTACTACCAAAAAGTAAAAACGTAAATAAAGTAAAAACAATTAATAATGAAATATTCATTTTTAATAATTTTGCAAGGAATTGTTGTCAGTGCCAAAATAAAATTAAATGTTTACTTAATTAGTGTTTGATTAATTAATAATTATTAGTTTGTAAGCAAGAATAAATATGTAGGCCTTATTATTATTGATTTTATTTATCACAAATGTATTGAGAAAACGCAATAACTATGAAAATAGAATTCCTTTATTATTATGGAAAATATAAGTGCACATAAATAAAATTGTATTATTAATATAAAAGGTATATGACCTATATTACAGCAGGGCTACTGTATACACTCCGCGGCCCTGTATTATTGTAGTTAGCCTAATTAGCTAATTTAAATACAAACATTTAACAACGTGGCACGGGAGGAGGCATTGATTGTCTATGTGACTATGAATAAGAATAAAAGCCTAAAACAACATAATTGTAGATGCTTTCAAGCTCAGCTGTTATTAAGTGTGAATGAATTACTACAAAATTACAACTTGCATGCTTATTTACAGAAAAAAATTTCTAACTTAAAAATAAAAAACTAGGAAAATTCTAGAAGTAAGCCTCTCTAAGACAAAAACTGTTTACTTAAGTGTTCCTATATATAGGCCTACAATAAAATTACTCATAAACGTTAAATTTTTTGTATTTTTAAGCTATTTTGGAAATGATTTAAATACACTTTTTAATCGAATTCTATTTCATTGAACATGTGTCAATTACCAAACCTCTAAAAATGTAAATTTCATAAATAACTTTTTACATAATTTTACCTTAATTCCTTGTAGTACTGCTCGCAGTTCTATTGCGATCACGCTCTATTCGGTGACGAACGTTTCCCCGAATAGAGAGTGATCGCAATAGGACCAAAGAATACTTAAAAGTCAAGAAGCGCAGGTCCTGTGTACTAAATTCTAATATATTTTTCTAACTTTAAGTTGTAGTACAGCAATGAACCGTGAGGAAGCGCTGGCAAACCATATTTAACTCACGGTGAAGTGTGCGAAAGAGCGTGAGATACAATGTTTTCTTCCCCTCTCTATCTGGTACGTGGCGACTAGACAAAGCGAGAGCGACACTTAGTATGTCGCACTCTCTCGCTCTTGACCGCGCACAAAATGGTTTGCCAGCGCTGCGTCGCGGTTCATTGCTGTACTACAACTTCAAGTTAGAAAAATCTATTGAGTCTATAAGACCTGCGCTTTTTAACATTTAAGTATTCATTAATAGGACTGCCTGCAGTACAATGAATTAAGGTATTTATGCAAATATATCCTGTCCAGTAAGACAAAACAACAAAATAAATCATGAATAACATTTTGATAACACTGCGAGTTTACATCAGTGCCTTTAAATCTAAGTTATCTGTTTTTGTATGCGTAGGGTACGAGATAAGTTAAAACAACTTGGAATGTCATGATCTAAGAATACCAGCATTACTTCGCAAATCTAGTCTAGCCCGTTAGCATCTTATTTAAACGGATGACGCAACATTTTTACTTCTACTGGAAAATGACCGAACAGTACTAGCAATTAATTGTCCAACTTCACTTCTACCTTGTTTTACATCTTTGCACGTTGACCTTCGTCATTCATCTCGCGCACTTGTTTTGCAATTTGCGTCATACCATTTACGTAGCAACTTCAATATTATCCGTGTGAAAAATAGTGTATATGTTTTGTAGTAAATAAAACCCTATACACAAGTTGTGTAGTGTATTTATAGTTTAAAACTATTCTTTACCTGGTTGCGTTAAGAGTACGGGGAGGGAGAAGTCCCTATTTGACAGTTACCTTTAAATAAAGTATAACACTTATTTCATAGAGGATGTTTTTATAATAATTTATAAATGACCGTGCTTAAGACATTTAGAATAGATAAACAGTGAGGTGTTCACATTGGTTCGACTCTTACAAACTTTAGCCTACCTATTCATAATATATATTAAATACCAAAATGGAAAATGAAATTTTATATATTAAGAAAGAAATAAGATTGCTCAGTCGGAAGGGTGATTGAATTTCAATTAGGCACAGTTCAGGCTGTCTTAGCTACTGAACTTTGTGTTTTCGTGTCCACAACATTAGTCCTGGAGATGCAAAGTGAGTACAAGCACAAAGCAAACAAATAATGTACATATATTGAGATAAGCCATTAACTGACGTATCATATACTAAATATTTATGAATAGATATTATCGAAATAAGGCTTAAATATGATAGCAAAAGTAAATAAAAAAAGTTCCGTTTGTTTGCCTATTCATGCTTCTATAGGTTAAACAGTTAGTATATACATTGGCAATAAAAATACCTTTTAACACATTTATTAATAATAGATTTTATTATGGTTTATGGTAAGATTTTTGGTAAATAATTCGAATAGCTTCTATTTGGTATATAGTGAGTGCCCTTACCGAGACGACGCGACAGACGGGGGGAACAGATGGAAAAAATAATCAATAAAAGAAGAAAACAAACTGTAATATAAAACACACAAAATATGTATCTAATAGTACAAAATAACAATAATTTTCACTTATAATAAAAAATAAATTTAATTTAAAACGAATATTTTATTACTTTTAGGTATTCCAATATTTTTTCTGTACTAACAATGTTATATCGGTCAAACAGGGAGAACGTTTAAGGAACGTTATAAAGAACATCTCCCTAACAAGAGCTCTGTTACCAATAGGTCAAATTATGCACGTCACCTCATTGAATCGGATCATAAGCCGGGAGACTTCAACTCAACAGTAGAAGCCTTATACACGTGTACAAAAGGAAGAATAATGAATGCTATAGAGGAGTTTGAAATATATAAAACATTCAAAATAAAACCAGATGACGTATTAAACGACAAACTTACGTTCAACTCCCACTATTTGTACGACACGGCTATCAACCATTTGTATAAAACATACAGAGATAACGATCAGTAGGCTGCACTGCATTATACTGACCGGACGTTGAGATGCGGCTTTTTCTTGTATTTATTCGTGTGACGAACTGTGTTTGTGTGTTAGTGTGCGTGTGTAAATGTGTGTGTTTATAAAATTTGAATGTTTTAATGTTCGACGAACTCACCAGAGGAATGACCAGATGATGGAGTTACGGCTCCGAAACATGTCGTCTTAAACTAAACGACAAGGAGTCACAAGACGGACTTAAGGTAAATAATTAGTATTAACAATGTTAACTCAGAATTCTAAAAATTACGCAACATTTATCAAAGCAATGTTTGTTTAAAAGAGTGTTTAGCAGTGGAATTTTGTTAGTGTTCTGATATTTTTCTGGTTTTAAATACTACGCCCTTTTTGAAAAAAGTTATTTCAACATTTTTTTCTCACTTACTAAAATGTGTATTTTATAAACTTTAGACTCAGCTAAGTCTATATAGTTTTAATTACTCCGTAGTTACTACTATAATAATCTAAAGAGCAACGCTTCTTTGTGAAAGAGTTCCAATCTTACTTACTTCAACTTTGTTTTTGGATAAGCACCATTGTAGTATTTTATTTTTGGAACGAAGTTCCTTAACGCGGATTGCGGTAGGAGTTAAAAAATAGAAAACGTAATGCGTAACGAAAAAAACTGGTATTAATTGGTTGCTATGACAATGACAAATATAAAATACGAGTAACGAAAAAGCGTTATTAAATTGGTTGCTATGGCAATGAATGTGTTTTGGTTCAAAATTTAAATTAAGAGACGATCGGTTCCGTCTGCGTAGTTCAGGTATTATCGTCAAGCGTTTAAATACATTCAATAAACATAAAATGTTGGTTCATCAGTCTAGGCCTAACCTAAAATTGTTGTGTGTATGTTTAATTATTTTACCTGTCTTAACTGCAACATACATACAACATTTTTTGGTTAGGCCTACAAAGTAATTTTAATAAATTGAATGTATTTACAATGAATGGGCATTTAGCTTTGATGTTATAATTATTAATTCTACACCTTTATTATAATAACATTAAACATATGGAAACAGAAAATATTTCTATAAAAAACAATAATAATAAACGGCACTTGAAAGATTAAAATTAAGTGTGTATGTTGCCGGTAAGGCTGGTAAAAGAATTGAAGAAAAGGCGTGATGAACTTTGTTCCTGACGGGGGTCCCACGACCACATTTACATACTTTTTTTGTCAATCGGATAAGAGGCAAATTGTGAGAGCTTGCGTTGGACTGTGGTTAGGCCACTCAATTTCTTATCAACTTTAGGAGATACTTATGTGGTATTTGTTTGGTTGTATTTGATAACTTGTTGGATTTCCATGGCTGTTAGTTATATTGGATAGATTACTAATACCTTATTTTATTTGTTCTAATTACTAAAATCTATCAAATCAAACAACTATAACATAAACTACTTAAATGATAATATGCAATTGTTAACTGGGGAGGGGAGGGGGGGGAGTGCAGACAGGAACAATTTTGTTTATACGACACGCTTACTTGGCACCTGCACATAAACAAAGGGTAAATAAATGTAATTTGTCCACTGCAGATGACTAGTGCAGTTTTGTAAACAAGCCAACACATATAATGAAATAGTCGGGTGAATCATTACCACGTAATACCTCAAAACGATTTTTTAGAATTCTCACGTGAATCATTAAATACAACTTTATTGTACCAACTTATTGTACATTTCAGTCTAATTAACGTAGGGGGTTTGCATGCAAACTGTAATTTTTTATTCAATAAGTCAGTACGTTGGTTTAATTAACTATATTAGATAATTTTCCTATTAAATACACACAATTAACTACAATTACGAACAATTTATTGGCCCCTTCATTGTGAATTTTCAAAAAAGGAAAACTTCAGAAATGGCGTTCAGATCTTTTGAACGTAGGTCTGTATTAAAATGATGAGAACATTATTCTTTTGGAGTTTAGATCTAATACGAAAAGATGTGCCAGAGCCAGGAAACATTTTGCAGGAAACATAATATACATTATTCAATTCAACATATACGTATACATGCATG
>JAGFPH010000305.1:412241-422550 GCA_018207615.1 Philaenus spumarius
ACATTGCACATTTTGCAGAAAACATAATATACATTATTCAATTCAACTGTGTGCATTTATTTAACCTCTCCTGTTTTTCTTACCCCCTTCTATTACAAAATATAATTCAAATGTATGCCATATTTATAAAAAATAAACACTGCAAAACAAATTTGTTAAAAAAATATCACAGAAAGGAAAGTTTCCGCAATTTACAGAACGGATAATAGAGTTAAAACAACAAAGATGAGTGTACGATCACAGCGCCGCTCTTTCCCTCCCTCCCCCACCCTCCAAATCCCGCCCTTTATCCCCCGGGACTTGTGCCCTCGATATGGTTAAATGAACTCTTCTAGCACTCAACTAATAATTCAGAACACTGAAGTTTAACGACATAAACATGTACAGTATTCGTATAAAACAAACACAATTTACTTCTACGATGAAAACATTGTAAGTATTGTTTAGTGTTTATTGTTGCCGATAAGTAAATACAGGGAGGAATGTTTTTGTTTAAAATTATTACAGTCAACATCCAAAGTTAAACAACTGTTAATTACCATAATATGTAAAATCAAACCGATTGCATCTATAATCTTATAAAATAAATAAAAGGTTTAATTGATGCATAAATGTAAACACAAAAACAATCTGGTAAATCCAAATTGATCAACTGTACAAAAAGTTTAAATTTGCATTCGCACTTAGTACGTAATTTTGTAATTTCGGTAACGGGAGTGTTTTTTTTGTGCAACACTTTAGCTTGAAATCAGAATGTTTAAAGTCAGACTAATCGCCTACAACTCAAATCTTTACATAATTAAATTATTTGTCTTTTGCTTTTTATAGACATCTACGTTTTCAGAAAATGTCAAATGTCCCTGTCAACGTCCAACATTGATGTAGGAACTTTAAAACTTTATGGTTGATACGTAAGTGGGCGATTTACTACGAAATTAAGTTTAAAATGGATACAAAAATAAAATTGTGTATTTTTCGTAGGTTAAAAAAATATTATAGGCGTGAATTTAAAAAAATATGGTGGCGAAAATTTTGAATGAAAACATTTCAGTCCCGTTCTGTACGAAATTTCAAAGTTATGTGAATACTGAGTCAATAGGGGAAGTCTCTTTTGATACTTTCTTTAATACAGTTACTATAACAGGATGATCAGTAAACACTTTCTGTAGGCCAGCTGTGATGTCATTTCTGCCCTAAATAGCTACCTAACTGTACCTCTATCAACTTTCATTCGTGAAAAGTAAAGTGTTGTATCACATAAGTTTAATTTCTCAACCTGTTATAAATAACATTTAATGTAGTCAACATTTCAAGTACAGCTTTCAACGACATCGACATAATGCTTCCTTGGGTAAGGTTACGTTTAGAAGGCAATGTAGGCATAAGTACAAGTAAACAAATTAAACTTCATTAAGGTATGTATTTATTATCTTACAATGGTTACTAAGGTCATGTTCAAACGTAGCCTCAGCCTGCATTATATTCCAAAGGAATCGTTCAGATTAAAGTCACGGGGGAAAGGTATTCTTCACAGATCTCTAACCAATAAGAAATGTGTAAAGCCTTTGAATCAGAAACAGGCAAGCTGCTTGATACATTGAACGATTTCCGCTACGCAGACTCAGGTCCACTCAACGTACAGCGCTGTGTAGTGACAGATTTCTCAATTATTTCATTTTTAAAGCCAGTAGAATACTTATTAGGTTTGCTTGCAGTATTATATTTTCATTAACATGAATTCGTTTGCACCGTACCATAACTTAATTTTTCTATCGCGATGGGTCTCTTAGCAAATGAGTAGTAGTTAAACATTCTCCAAAACAAATAGTTTTTGAAATCCTGTACATTATTTCCGATTTTGTAATTGGTAAACATTTGAAATTTGATAATAATTATATTATTTGATAATATATTTTCTATAAGTAGGAATCTTATAAATGTTTATAATAGAGAGTAAACGAATACCCACAAAATTATAGTAGTATATTATATTGATGTATGTGTTTCTAAGTTTTATGATTCTCCGTTTAGTTTTAATTTTGCATTCATAGGCTATTACATATTACATGTATATCGAAACTATTTAGCCTAAACGATAATATTTATTGTCAGATTAATACAAACTGACTCATCAAAGTCTAACCCTAACGAAAGCTTGTGGCTTTTGTTTGCTTAGTTTTGCCTCAGACGGAACAAAAGTTAGCTATGAAAGGCACTTGACTGACGTGAAATCGGTCGGAGCGTCGAACTATTATTGAAACAGCGATCTATTATTCAACAACGGCGAGGAATGCGAGGAAACAGCTTTTATTTACGACCCGACACACTCGTGCGCCGCCTAGTTTATATTTACAAAATATAACTACCAAGTGAACTTTTAAAGGAAGAGAACCGATGCACGTGTTCTTTTATAACGTTTATCTCTAACAATACCGATTCTCGACGAGAACGAAAATAACTCAGATTTTGTTTATTTGTAACCGTGTCAGTGGTGCAGCACCGAATGCATTATGCATAGTTTTGTGCATGTATAACATTGCTGCTTATCGTATCGTTATCATGTCGAAGCAGTCATGCCGGTCTTCTTTCATTCATGACAGCATTAAATCAGACATATTTATCTTGCAGCTGGCTTTTGCGTACTGTCTGAAATTGATCTTATACTCAGAATGCCAAGGACGTTTCTTGGCTCCGTTTGCGCAAACATTTGTTTCCGTTTTTATCGAAACCATCTCGGATTGTTTTGCTTTTGCACACGTAGTCAGGTCATTTTAAATTAATAGTTGATTATAGAACTAAAAATTAAAAAAACAAGTTTATTTAAAATCGCTTCGTTTTCCGGCTATAGGCCATTTTGTATTTTAAATAACAAGATACAAATCCAGGACTAATAGAGATAGCGAAACTTAATTTACCGATAGTGTGTACTTTTTCAAAACTGGTAGTAATATATTGAATGGCATGAATAAATTACTTTGGCGGTGGGGACCAGTGAAAGAAAGTGACGGTTGCCAAACACTATATTCTTATAAACTATTAATAACTTTTCACATAATTTTGAATTCACTATGTTTTTCTGTAAAGTACTGTTAACACCACTGGTTTTTTGTAATTTTAGTTGGAGTACTTTTAGAAATAGAGACTGAATGGAATTTTTAGAAACATTTTCAGAAATATGTTGAAATGAGACATCACAAAATTAAAAAAAAACTATATATAGTTTTGGTGTTTTAAATAAAGTTCTTATAAACAAGACAATATCACAAAATACATTTTTATTTGTTTTATGGGAGTTTTAAAATTGATTCTCCAAAAAAAATAACCACAAATTTTGTTTAGTACATTTATTAGTTACTGATAAATTTGAGAATATGTTGAAAACCACCTTTCACAACATTTTTAAATTTTTCATGATATCCATAAACGATGAGAACAAATTTTTAAAACACGGAACTCTAGACATTACCAGAGACGAAATTTTAACGTTGAACAAGATGGTACCTTTATTTTGATTGATTGTGCATATTTATTTATTTATTTATTGGTGTTTAGGTTAAAAATATTTATTTTCAAAATTACTCTCGGTTATTTATGTAGGTACAACAAATCTTTTTTGTTCGTCCAGCTCTCAGCGACGACAAGTTAATAAATTTAAAAATCACAATAGTTGCATGATTACACCGGTTTATTACGGAGCAAAAGCTTTCTTTTGCAAAATTAATTCATTTTCGTCAATAGTTAAGACAAATTGTTTCTTTAATAATTTAGTTTGTTTACCGATATCTCAAATATCCTTTGGCGTAAAATAAAAATAAACAAACCACCTTGTCGTTACTATACCTGTATCACCCACTACCACAACTACTAATCGATAATTATAATCCATAAAAGCAATCAATTAATTACTGCACTTCCATTTCCTCAAGCCTCAAACAGATATGTTGCACTTTTGCAATTAAATATACTTATTTATTCCGCCTCACGTCCGAGTTATTTACTATGGTTACTTGCCAGTGCTGTTATCGAGGTATCAAATACCGATTAATTTTATAAATTATTGAAACAATCTAATGGAAGTTATTATTTTAATCTGAAGTAAACTTACGGTACTCCAAGTTAACTTCAAGAATGCACAAGACCAACCTGAAACAAAAATAGCAATTATACGTTTTAAAGGGCTGAACTGAACACACCCCGAAGTGCAGCACATTTTATCACCCCAATGCCCCACTCACATGCAAGTCCAGAAGGGAAAGGGTGAATTGATGAGTTTTTTCAAGAAGGGGAGAGCAAGGAAGGAGGGAACTGGATAACATTGTTTTACTAATGATCCCCTTTCTAGTGAAAAATTGTTTATAGGTTACCCAATGGAACAAAGACTTGAGATTTGTTGAGTGTGTCATAAATAAAGTGTGTTGAAGTTTCAATAAATTTTCAATAATTTCAAAGAAAACGTATAGGATTATAAATAGTTTTAAAATGCGGTTTCCAGTTTAAACTATATAATCTATTTAAAATGTACAACCCAGCCTGTAGAAGAGTTTCAGTGTTGTACTGTAATCAGCTGTTACACTAAATTAAACTGCATGTAGGCTATTTCTCAGTGGCAATTTCAATAACGGCTGAATTCATATTTTTGAAGTAATTTGTACTTTAAGTCACGCTGGTTTCTTTTAACATATGTTATGTCTTTAACTTAAAATTTATAATTTTAACATATTTTCTCTACGGTTATAATTAGTCGATGAAGCGAATTGTTGTGTGAAGTATAGTATGTATCTAGTAAATCAATACATTATTAATGGTTTGCTTGCTTACTAAATAATTAGAAAATAAGGGTTTAAAGCAGAGTTTATGTAACATTAGATTAACAAAAGATAAACTCTTTACAAAGAATATATATTATGTAATGTGTAAACGATAGGAGTACACGTAAAAAGGACATTCTTTTGAAGAGTAGCTATTCATATTTCTCTCCTAACGGTTCTATTGTTAAGTACTGTTACTTTCTGCTACATAGTACATATAACATTAGTCTTTTTGCAATCGGAACTTTAGTTAATTCAATGCACGATTTACTTGAGTAAATATGCTTTCGCTAATCCTTATTTCGCTACATTTATAAAAGAACTATAATTTCTAATCTCAAACTGGTTTAAGCTAGACGTAATCAGGAAACGCGTAGCTTGGCTTGCTACCACTGGATGTTTCACGGCTGCGTAGGTTCGATCCTACTTGCTGGCGTTCTGTTTGTATGCTTTATGTTATTTCCTTGCCTTCTATAAAAAAAATACTTTAAGAAAAAAATACAGCTTTCGTTTTTTGACGAAAATAACACAAAATATGCTTAAAAGTGAAGGTATGGTAGGTTATTTTAACATTGAAATTATTTGCCAACTTCGTCGTTTTGAATTTAGGGACCCGAGCCTTAATTTAGGGACGTGTAAGATGACAAAGTCTATTTGATAGAACAAAACCTGAACAAAAATTCTCCTTTTATTTATACTCAAGCGTAATTCAAAGACAATCTTGATTTGCAACAATCAAACTAGGCTATAACTAACCTTGTTAATCTAAATTAGGTTAGTGAAGCAAACACGTTAAGTAAACAATACAAATAAATGAAGTTATAAATCATGGAATGTCAGTAAGGAATTTACTTAAATCAATAAAAAACATATGTGTCTTTACTATTTCAATTTATTGTTCAATTACAAATTGTGAACTGGCACTTTTTCTGATTAATTAGGATGGTATTCGTATCAAATTAATGCTTTATTTATTGGTATAACGTTGTTTTAAACTTCTAAAAATAAAGGCGATAGCTAAAAAATTTACGGGAATCAAGTATCGTGAATTTAAAATTGTTGTTAGAAAGGAAACCTGCACAATGTGCTATGTTTACGAATATGTGTCTAAGTATAAAACGTACAATTTGTTAGTTATGTGACAATGGATGGGCACCAGGCTTCATACTCGATTAGACAATATGTAAGTGTTTCTGGTTTGAAAAAATACGTAACGTGACCTAACACCACCTTATCTCGTTCAAACATGCTACTTGTACGTGTTGTAAAGCTACTGCATTTTACACGTGGATTTAAAAAGTACGATTTTAATCGACTTACATAATCTCTTTAATTCAATGCAACACTAAATTAAGATACAAACTCCGACAAAAGCTATACTAACAATAATCTTGCTTTACCTGTCCTCTGCTGTCCTGCCTACTAGTAATTGCTGTAGCCAGTATCGATCCTCCAACATTATACTGCTCTGCGGGGGGGGGGGGGCTACGTGCGATAAACACAGAGTTCTGCACATCAGCACAAAGATGGTTACATTGGACATCAGCCTTTATTTAACAATTACGTACCCACATCAAAGCTGCATAACATATCTAATATCGTGCAAATGTTTGTAGTAAAGGGTATTAATATAGTAGATAACTAGAATTTTGAAGCTTTAGTGATTTGTAGAGCAACATAGCCAATAACACAGAAGATGTAATTCATTAAAAATTCTTCAACGTAAATAACAGAACTTAAATAATACTTGAATAGGAACAGAATCCTAGTGTACTATTATTAAAATATTTTATCGGCAAACAATGATTCATGTTAAAATAAAAACGTTTTTTTAACATTTAAGTGCATCAAACAAGCAATTATTAGATTTTGTAATTTATTTGAAGTGTAACTAACATCGAGAGTAATCCCCATTTATAAAAGTTCAATAAAAACAGACTATACAAAACAAAGGCGTGTTTATCAACAATAAAGCAAGAACTTATTCTCCTAATGGTTTCCTTGAAAATTAACTTTTTTATATAATTGATGCTAGAATTTAAACAAAAAGCAATTCAAACTAAATTTAAGATTTTATTAAAAGACTATCTCAAATTTATTATTATAAAACAACTGCGACATGCAATCCACAGTTTGTGTGTTTCGTGTTGCGAGTTCAATGTTTTTGTGTTATATGTCAGGGGTCTCCAAACTACGGCCCGCGGGCCAAATGCGGCCCGCGAAAGGATTTGGTCCGGCCCGCAGACACCAATAAAAAAAGTTTTGTTTTAGATTTTGAGAGTGTGCAATGCTGTTAAAAGTGCAGGAGGGGAAAATCAATGGTGTTACACTGCATTGTTCACCAACAAGCACTGTGTGGGAAAACCGTCGACGTATCAGAAATAATGGAAGTAGTTGTAAAAACTGTAAATTACATCAGATCACATTCTCTTAAACACAGACAGTGTAAGAACTTTTTGTAAGAAATAGAAAGCCAGAAACCCAGACATCCCATATCATTGTGACGTGCGTTGGCTAAGCAGGGGAAAGGTCCTTATGAGGTTTTTTGAGCTACGCCAAGAAATTTACATTTTTATGAATGAACAGGGCAAGCCAGTAGAAGAGCTTTTGAGTGATCAGTGGCTATGGAAACTTGCATTTCTTGTTGATATTACCACACATCTTAATATTTTAAATTTGAAACTTCAAGGCAAGAGTTCGTTTGTAAACGATTTGTTTCAACACGTGAAATCTTTCAGATTGAAACTAGTACTTTTTGAAAAACAAGTAGGAAAAAAAGTTTTGGACCATTTTGAAACTTGCAAAAACTTTGATAGTGAAACAAGTGTGCCGTTTCCATCTCAATATGCAGCACAAGCTATTTCAAAACTGAGGAGTTTTAAACTCGCTTTTCAGACTTTGATGAAGCAACTACATCAGAAAAGATCAACCTATTACAAAATCCATTTATATACAAAGTTGAAGATGCTCCTGCAGAACTTCAGCTCTAGTTTATTGATTTTATGTCAAATGAAAACTTAAAAGAATACTTCTCCGAATGTTACAAAAATGAAGACCTTCGTCCTTTTTACAGGTATGTTACTAAGTACTTAACTAAGTTGTAATAATTCTTTTTTTTAATACCTAAATTTAATTTAGGTTTTTATTCCAGGTCGTTAAGTGATGAGTTCAAAGCAATAAAGAGTTTTGCGATGGAAATGATAACTATATTTGGATCCACATATATTTGTGAACAAACCTTTTCGAAGATGACACATGTGAAATCAAAATACAGGTCAATGTTGTCGGATGAGCACCTAAAAGCTTTGCTCACTATTGGAACTACGAATTTTAATCCAAAATGGACAGACATTGTGAAAAAAAACAGCTGCACACATCTCACTAAAATAAAGACAGGATTTTCTTTTCAAAAATTTTTGTGTTACATATTTTAAGTTTAAATAAATAAGTATGATTCTCCTGAGTGTTTTGTCTTTTAACATTTGTATTTAAAATGCTTATTACTTTTTATTTAACTTTAAATGTATTATGTTGGTATAAAAAAGAGTTAAAAATCATATATAAGTTAGACTCAGAGACACTTAAAACTTATGTTTAAAAATTAATTTATTTGTAAAAATAGACTGGAATTGCTTAAAAACGCTGCTTCCAAGTGTCAAATTTTCCACCCTGGGGGACAGGTCGCCCAAACCCTGTTGGCCCGCCATACCACCTCGAAATTTCAATACGGCCCTTGGGTAAAATAGTTTGGAGACCCCTGTTATATGTAATGTGAATATTTTAATGTTTTTAAAATCTAATAATGAAACTTAGTTTCGAAACGCTTCATAAACATACGCTGAACGAAGTAACACGACGGTTAAAAGGTAAATTTAGTTATATATATTTGTGACTTGGATGCTTATACAATGAGTTAAAAATATAATGGATTATACGTTTCATCTCATCGACAAAGTTTATAACAATTATTTCTCTTGCATCGTTAAAATACGTAAATCAATTAACATATTTCCTGACAGTTCAGTTTGACCAAAACTGTTTCAGTTAATGAATACATTCGGAACACAAATACTCATATCTGTTTAATCCTACAGAAACCAACTTTAGAGGTGAATAGAGACTGATAATACTAAACAGCTCCCACGTTCGCCACCATCAATAATTCCAGTAATGTCTGCCTCTATTTGGTTTCTCATAATAACTCACTAAACAATGCTGTGCAATTTTTTACTTTGTAAAATAAAATACTACAATGATGCTTACCCAATCCCAGGAAGTAAACATGGAATAAACGGGGGGGAGTTTATTTACTCACCCTCCATTAGTATAAAAACGTATAGGTTGAACAAAATTCTCACGACAATTTATAACAAAAACTTGATTTTCAACGTTGCCTCTGTATTACAAAAAGAAATGTTTGTGTACTTTTTTAAGAGCAGTGTAGATAAAACCACAGTGTTTTAAACACTATGAACTCTATAGCCTGTGTGTCTTTTAGTGTTTATGTCCGTCAGAAAAATAAAGATGTATTAATATAAGTCATATAAGCATTATTGACAGTAAACATAATACACAAATCTATTCCATTTAGTCTGAAACATGTATTTTTATCTTACGGCTGCAGTAAACAGTCACGTCCCTCCTCGTCTTACACAATAAATTTACTGTCTGCCTACGAATGCTGACATGTAGATGTAATCCCTTCCCAGAATTGCCTCATCTTGCATTTTAACTCCTTCTATCACTACACGCTCTAGCCAATTTTGAATAGTTTTAAACGACATCCCCTTATTAAGAAAATAAATACCTTAATCAATTAATCGTTTTCTCTTATTTCGATATAAAAAATGTAAAATTTAAAGAAAATTGGTGTGATGCGTGCAGATTTAGAAAAATTCCATTCAGGCGAATACACTTTTCAAAATTGTTACCATTTTATACTGTTTTAAGTGCAAGAAATGTTATTGCTTTTTAATAGATTTAAGTTCCGCACACTTCCTACAAAAATGAATACATATAGCACAAATTTCTAGATTGTAAAATTTTGTTCATATTGATCAAATATTAAGACATTAATATTAAGGAAATACCATCGTAGAAGACTAAGTAATTTTTTTACTTAATGTGCATAAAGTTCATATCGAGAAATGTAACGCTGATTGTCGTAAACAATATTTAAGCTCGAGGCGACAGACGACCCAATGCCGACGACGGATGCTATCGCTTAATTGATTTGTGTCTCGGAAGATAGACTAAACAAGTCGAGCAGCGCTTCCGCTTTAACACCGATCGGTTGAAAAATTTCGTCAGAAAATTATAATTTATAACTCTGGTAGTGTTAACCGAACAATTTAGTTCAGTACAAAACCAAGAACTTATTTTTTAACTTTTAAGTTGTAACATCATTGTTGAATATTCATAGGATATTTCACTGCTCTGATCCTCGTCTTCTATAGACAAACTTCCACAAATCCTTAATGCTGAAAGTTAGTAGTCAAATC
>JAGFPH010000305.1:422891-435859 GCA_018207615.1 Philaenus spumarius
GTCAAATCATTTTTGAATATTCATATAATATTCCACTGTTACGATTCTCGTCTTCAAACTTCCATAAATCCTTAATGCAGAAAGTTAGTAGTCAAATCATTGTTGAATATTCATATAATATTCTACTATTACGATTCTCGTCTTCTACAGACAAACTTCCATAAATCCTTAATGCAGAAAGTTAGTAGTACAATCATTGGTGAATATTCGTAAGGATTCAATCACTTTGTGCACGAGGACCATTGTAGTTATTAAGGTGGAAGGTCAAACAAACAATGTCATAGTCAACTTTTGGTAGGCGCATAAGTCTTAACACCTGAAAATTTTGGAATATAAAAAGGGATAAAAGAAACTAGAATGCAGACAAATAAAGTAAATTATGGAGTGGAAAATTATACACTAGAGCAAAATAATATAATACATTATAAATCTGTCTGCCATTAACAGATTTAGGAGCATTTTATCAATCGTGTATTAAACTTCATAATAAGTATAAAGGTTTACTAAGTTTAGCATACAATATAATGTTGTGAAATTAGGAACAGTACTAGTAGTTTTTTTTACAAAACAAGCTAGTAAGCATATTTAAAATAAATATTATGGCTATAAATTGGCAAAAGAAATCATTTCTTTTAAAAATATAATAATGATTTTTTTCATTACATGTCATTGAAGATGGCAACATTGAGTTATATATTATTGACTGGATGTATTTGGGCTATGTTTGGGCTATTTTCCGATAAGTGTTGCTCATGTTTGTTCTCGACATGAAACACTGTTTTTGTTCAAGCCTTTAAGAACAAGAACCTAAAATCAGGTCTGGGATTGTTGAACAAAAGGCGTAGTTTCTTAGAATACGACAATTTTTCAGATAGGTGTATAATAACCTATTTGTAGGTGGACAAGAAGGCCTAATATACAAATTTGCGGGTAAATTAGAAAATTTAAATTAACTTTAATTCGCCATCGCTTGGAACAATTCTTACGAATAGATTTAAAATTACATTTTCACTAAACAAATGAAATCGGTAGACCATGTGTAAATACCACGGGCGATACTTCTATTTAGTTACAAAATTATGAAAACAAATATATATTTCTTTAGTAACTACAACATGGAGTTTTTAAGCAGGTAATATGTACTTTTTATAAAGACCCTATAAGTTAGGCCTACATATTTTGCCGTTGCGCCCTCAACACGTGTTAGTTACAGTATTAAGGGCAATATCAAGACAATCATAGACCGTGTCTCCCTCACTTAATGGTGCATGTGACCGGGACTAATTCAGTATGATATAACATCCGACACCGACAACCTCAAGAAACGTTGCGCCTTGCATCACAATTTCAATTGATAAAAAACTACGGTGTCATATGATCGAAGAAACCTTTTCCATTTACACTACTACACTTTTAAAAATATCTCTTTAGTCCTTGGTAGTTCGAGTTTATATGAAACTGATTAGCTAAAGACAGTAAAAGAAAGGACTACGAGGCCGAAAGAACGAACAGACTTGGAGGAAACCATAATAAAACTACCAGCCGTCCGGAAAGTTTTCAGTTCTATAAAAATAGTATAACAAAAACTCGCTCATACTCAATTCTCTACAATGTTTCTACCTCTCTTAAAAGTGTCGTTCATGCTGCCATGAAAAATTATATCAACCATTGTAAAGCTGTCGCGGCTGCTGCACAAAAAAAGGATTGTTATAACTGTTTCGCAAAAACATTTATCCGTTATAGTGCAACTGCAACGTTTAAGGTTTGTTCGATTTTCAGTCATGTGATATCAGGGCCGTCGCGTGGGGGGGGGCGCCGCCGTGGGTAAAAAAATATATTTTCTTCATGCCAACGCCGAAATTATGTTATTTCAAGAGAGACCAGAAAGCGACCGCTCTAATTTCTCAAAACTCTCAGGAAAAGTAAATTCATATCCTCCGTGCCGGCAGACATGATCGAGTTTATCCGACTCCCGCTCACCATACTGATTTAGTACACGTACACGACGAGCACTCGACAGCTACACAACTCCCGCGATCGTACGGTAACTAGAACTAAGACGGTAGCACTCACGAGGTGGATGCGCAGTGGATTGCTGTACAGATGACGTCACGCGGACCGAACCACCCTGCAATAGACACAGAGCTCTAAGTGTAGTTAGCTATTTGTAGTGCGTTTTGTCACCACGACGGTTGTGTTTATAGTGTTCGGAATGTGTTTGTAGTGTTTTTACTGAATTTAATTGATATACTAAGTATTCATATCGCTTTAAAATGTCATGTTGTGCCGTTGCCGGTTGTATAAACCATTCAGATAATGCGAAGAAACTGAAATTGTCATTTCACGTTTTTCCAAAAAACAAAGATCTTCATAAACAATGGCAGCATTTTTGCAAACGAAAAGATGAGTTCAACACTAAAACCGCCCGAATTTGTTCGGAACATTTCTTGGAAAGCAATTACGAAAGAGATTTGAAATCGGAATTATTAGGCCAACCACCCAGACGTAAATTAAAAGAATACTGTGTACCAACACAAAAAATACCAACAGTTTCAATTTCAACCGACACTTTGGGGTCTATTAAAAGCAAAATTAAGGAAAGTCTATATATATTAGGAAAGTCTTTGGGGTCTATATAATCAAAGGAAAGTTCAGTGAAGTGGACAATTTTGCTATTGCAACATATGTTAGAACTCGATCCTTTATAAGAATGAAAGAACTGAACAAGAAGAAAGAACTTAAAAGAGCAATGAAGAAAGATGAAACATCTGACACCGCACGAAAAAATCAAAGAAGATGAACAAAATAAAGAATTAATGTAACGATTTAGGTCAAACATAAGGTACTACTGTTTAATAATTTTTAGTGTGGTAAAATTTCTAAATGATTAACTTAAATATATATTATGTTGACTTGTAAGGATTCCTTTTAAAAATCTTTTCAATATGTATTTAAATTGGTTTATACAACTGTTTTGACATTTGTATTTTATTTTTTTATAATGTATGTAGAAGATTTTTTTCATTAATGAAGTACTACATATGAAAAATCATTCTCATTTAACGTAATTATTATTTAACCCCTGAACCTTTTTAAAATACAGTTTTGTTAGGAAGTTTCACTATGAAGACAATAATTTGAGTTCGATTGTACTTGTAAAACCGTTTAAAGATATTACAATCAATTATTATACTGTAAGCAGTTCTTCAGTAGTAAACTAACTTAGCCTACAAAACATAGTAAACTAAATAAATTCAAAACAAATTGCTTGACATGTAAGTCAGTGTTATTGAGAATGATAATAGTCTAAGTACTGTAATACAAATTGCCAACCATAAGCTTGATAAAATCGCTTCCTATTTGGATTAGAGTAGAGCAGCTACATAGTGGACCGCGAGGCCGGCTTGGTGCAGATGACGTCACGGCATCACAGCCAGATGCGCGTGAGCCCTACCGTCTTAGTTCTACTTACCTTGCACGATCGTAACCTTATAAAATAAACATGAATAGTGACGAGCGCGGTGCCGAGTTTTTGTAGGTGTGTTTCTTGTAAATAACATATTTTTGACATTTTCGAAACACTATCATTGTCGAGATATTATTGACTACTGATTCTTATATGCAACGATCGATCGTAAACAGGGGTCTCGATATTAAAATTTTACAATAAAAATAGCTTATTCCTCGGCTTATTCACATATATTATATACATAGTACATTAATTTTCATAAATTTTTTAATTTTGTCAAAATTGGTTATGCAATGTCTAAACGAACCTCGAATATTTTTATAAAAAACCTTTTACATAAGGCACCAAAACTTTGTTTCTCGAGCATATTTACCAATCTTGACAAAATTTAAAAATTAATGTACGTATATGTACGTGAATAACCTACTGTTATTAGCAAATTTCCATAGGAAAAATGAGCTATTGCAGTGGCCCTTATGGTAAGACCCAAGGTCGGGAGTAGCAAATGAGCACCGATCATGGTCCCCAGAACACGTTTTGGGGTGTAATTAAAAATCATATATATTATGTATATATGTGTTCCTTATTCGCACTCTAGCGGGCGCATTTTAAGTCCGATTTGGTTCGAATTGGTAGGCTACACATGTTGGTTGTCTAAGTCGGTCGGACGAGTTCGTTAGCAAAAAAAATCCGACAACCGGAAGCACGTTCGTTTTTTGACTGGAAGTAACTATTTTTTGAGATTTTTCCTACGAGAATAAGTGTTTTCTAGAGTTTTTTCTACAAAAATAAATGTAGCATGTTATTCTGCATATTTTGTTTCTTTACGCGTCCTTATAGGTCGCTTGGTTCCTCCAAAATCGATCAAAACGTAAAATACCATAAAAGTACCCGGTTCAAAGCTATATGGTGGATTTTACCGCGGGGTTGGCGTGCGAAGAAAGCAATTCATCGTGTATTGAAGATACTCCCGATATGCGGAATGGCGTGCGAAGCACGCTATGCTCTGTGTATTGAAGATACTCCCAATATGCGGAATGGCGTGCAAACCATTTTGCAGCTATTCAGCACCGTCGTGAGTAGTTCTATTTCCAAAATTGTTGGTTGAAACCCTAAAACACAGGCCTATAAACTTAATTTTGGAAATTTGCTCAACTCACGTCAGCGGTTCAGCTGCGTGGTCGAATTATTGTTAGATTTTAAATATCGAGACTCTGTTTACATCGATCGTTGTATATAAGAACAGTTGTCGTTGTCAATAATATTTCGACAATGATAGTGTATTCGTTACAGTTTACGCTTTCTTTTGTGCAATTTGGTAATTTATTTAAAACATATTTTTAATGTATTATTGTTATTTTATCGTTTAATAGTTTTCGCCAGTAAAACTCCGCTCGCCAAGTCTGAAAATTGTATCGTCACGCGCAGTACGCGTTGGATTCGGACACAGTTTAACTTGTTTTGGTTACTTGGTTTTATTGAACTGTATCGTGAACTTTTACATTTAAGTTTGATTTTTGATCATGGAAAGAACAAAGACGCACCAAAAGAAATCTTATGTATGATAAAAAAACACAAACAGTCTATTTGTTTACAAACTTGTGGGTCACATTAACAGTGTTGCTAAAAATACCCGTGACAGTTGCTAGTGCCGAACGAAGCTTTAGTAAGCTTAAGCTTATACAAACTTATTTGCGCTCTACAATGGCACAGGAATGGCTGAACTCTCTCGCCATTCAAGCAATAGGAATTGACACTGCAAAAAAATTTAGACTTTAAGGAAATTCTGACAACATTAGCTCATGCAAAAGCCAGGCCTTTCAATGATTGAAGTTTGTATGTAGAAGACAAAAAAGAGCACCAAAGACAAGAACAAATAATGAAAAATCAAAGACTGTATTTTGTATATAAATAAAAAATAAATCAAATTTTACTATATAAATATGTAGTGGAGAGTGGGCGTCCCGTGATGCTATTATTTATAACAGCTGCCGTTTTTCCAGTCCGGAACACTGGGTCCATAGGTGGTGGATAATGGAGTGACTTTAAAGAGCTAGGGTATCATCCCCTTAAAACCAAAACTGGAACTAACAAAATTACGAGTTTTACGTGGGGCGGGAGGGCGCCGATTAAGACTTGCCTTGGGCGCCTCCATACCACGCGACGGCCCTCTGTGATATGAGTATCTTTACTCCACTGGTTTTCTCTAAAATTTTGGCTGTAGTTATGTCGGATATTGAGCCGGGGATGAGTTTGTTTGCAACATTTTCGAAAACACCATAACTACACATCCCAAAATTGTAAACAAAATTATTTAATATCCTCAAAGATATTTATACCCAAACGATACCCATAAAAAATATGTATTTTTTGGTGATACTGTTTTCTTACCTAAATTAATGGAATATGTGTTAGCAAGTTTTATAACTATGTCAAATCGAATTGTGTTACTTTTATAGTTCCAGAAAAATCTACTATTGCAGACCGACAAGGGAGTGAACTTAGAAATACTCCGTTGTAATTTTAAGGTACGGGAATCCTAAAGTGGATTCACCTATGTCGCAAATATGGGTTTGCGATGATGGTGTTGACCACATAAAAGACACTATGAAGAAGAAATACCTCACAATTACATATTAATAGCAAAGATAATAATCAGCTGTTGGAAACATTTTCAGTTTACAAACAATAAACATACAAGTAAATGTTAAATATCTTTTCAAATACAACGAGACTGTAGGTATGAACTATTAAGAGCGTGATAACAAGGTCATTTATTAGACTTGAGCTGTAATAGTATTCTGACCTTCAACACTAATTTAGTTTGCACATGCAAAACACTTTGTTGTATGTTAGGCCACAAACTCGAGACAAAACTAAAGCCTCTGATGTAGTGAATTAATGCTTAACTTGAAACACATATAAAACAGTCTCACATGGTAACAAGGGACTAATTTTAAATTTTTCTTCTTCAAATCGAGCCAAAATTAAAATAAAATAGCAATACAAATCACATTCTCTCCCCTTTTCTTAAAAATACTGCAGACAACACTTTAAGCAAACTTGTGGTGTTACAAGTATGTGGTGTGTATACTTTACTTACATTAAACTACAGCGGATTCAAACTTTCCTGTAAATTGGGAGCCGTCAAAGCCTTTCACTGATCCTCACCACATGTGTTAACTTATTCCCGTCATGGTTAGCGTATAGTTATTAGTTTAGATGGATATTCACAACATTAAGGTATAATATGAAATGTTGCTGTTATTAATAGGATTTTTGTGTGTGAAACTTTCGAATCATCCTGGTAGGACCAGAGCTCTATAACAGTTATAGAGCCCTGGGTAGGACGGAACCCTTGCTACAGGAGGCAACTACTACTGCTACGATTAAAAATATAGTACAGGTAAAACATGATAAATTGGTTGAAATCATCTTTAAAAAGGTCACTAAAAAGTATTAAAAAGGTTTTGCAATGGTCACAAATATTAAAACTTGTTAATTTTTGTAATATGCTCGAAATCTTCTTGTTGCACAATTTTATTATAAGGTACTCGAAAAATGTAAAATCATAATACCGATGTAATATTTAAATGTATGGTAAGAGGCAAAAGGATATACGATTGTTACAGGCCTATGCAATTAGCAGGAATAACTTGACTAAAATAAATACAGACCCATGAAGACCCATACGTTGTCATTGAAATTAAACTATGTACAGGACTTTAAAATATTATGTGGCCTAAATATTTGAGTGCGGCCTATAAAACATTCCATAAAGATGAAGAGTTCCCTATTTTAACTCCATTAGAAGAACAAAGTGATATAAAAAGGACAAATTATATAATCAAATCATAAATCTTCGTCAACAATTAAGCTTACTGCGGTTGGGACAAAATCCGACATCACAATGCCGCACAAACAACAAAAGAGTGTAAAAAATAATCCCGATTTCTCCATTCTGTAGCCTATATATAGCTTTTTAGTACAACTGGCAATGTAAGTGTTCTTAGAAATTGACAAAACCACTGAACAATTTATGTTCTTCGATCTATACAGGAAGAAATTAAATTGCACTAAAACCTTACATTAACTATGAAACTGGAGTATTTATCACGCTCTGGGTCAGTGACCCAATCTCTGGCAATTTGTTATACAATGCTCGGTATGTTTATGGCCGTTAACGCACAAGGAATAACTTAAAATTGCCTAGTCTATAAATCGTACGGTTAGATACAGTTGAATATGGAACATGCACGGTATTTTCTTTCTCGCACCGATTGAATTTTTAACCATTTTTGCTACCGTGCATATCCATATCGCGTCTTGGTTCGGCCTTGACACATTAAAGGCGATTGCATCATCCTATTTCGTGTTCAGTGTACTGTGCAGGTAGTTTTGTCAAGTTTTCATCTGCAAAGAGTTGAAATGTACGGCGGTGCACATGCTCAATATCTAACAGATCAATAGAACACAAAGGAAACATGCGACCTCCCCTTGCAACCTCTCCTCCCCTATCGCGGACAATTTCTTTGCTAAATACAATTAAATCTCTATAAAGGACATTTATTTTGTCTCACTCAGGTTTAATGCCACAACTGAATTAATATTTTTCGTTTCTATGCACAGTACAGTATATTAATTGAAACATTTATACATTAAAGTTTGCATTGTGCATTATCTAAAACAACTGCATACATAATCTAATTCAAAGTTTTAAAATGTATTCCTTAGATAATTTCTTTTTTCAGATATGTGAAATTCATAATTTTGTTTATCTACGTATTTTCCTACATAATGATAAGCTTCGATTCCCTTGTATATACGCCACAAATGTTATTATCCAAATCTAATTATTACAAATACAGTTATTATAATATTCACTTTAAAATTGCATATTTCCAGAGCCTCCAATAGCAATGATTAAATTAATTCTAAAAATGTGTAATTCGGTTTAAAATGGTATACATAAATTAAATATGGTACAAAATAAAATAATCTAAACCACTGCAATCAATAATCATATAGTAAATCTATTAAGCCTACTCTTTATTTATTTTGCTTCATTATTTGTACTATTTATACATTACCATTTTAAATTTTTATTAGTGGTACCTGTACATTTTTATAAACATGCTTAATCAACAGAGGGGGATCTTATTTTGTTAAGAAGTATTTGCCAAATTGAGTATATTAAGACGATGGATACTATAAAAACGTCAATATATTCTAAAGCAACATAATAATACAATACAATATACAATAAGCAAAGCATAATAATATACAATACGAAAATTGATAAAAAATATGCAACTTAAAGTCATGACCCTTTATACACTCGCTCAACTGCGCAAGATGACCTGTTCAATTAACTGCGTTTTCCATTTTGGTCAGGTCTAAATACCGAAGAAAAAACTGTGTAAATTGGACAATCATTCAATATTTCCTTCTGGTATGATGTTGCACATTTATACTGTCAACATAAGCAAACGTTTGTACAAGCCTTTAATTATATATAAAAGTATATTTTTATGTATTTATTGCCATAGCAACCACTTCAGTAAAAGATAAAAGAACAACTACTACCTGTCCTCTAGCTTCGATAATACCAAAGGTAGTTTAAGGTTATGCTAAGTAATTTTAGGTTAGGCCTTACATGGACTAGGATGAATAATTTGGAAAAATATTTGAAACAAAGTTGGGACCAAAAAGAAAATTAACTTGATTCGACGAATGAATCTTTAAGAAATTAAGCAGTATTACAATGAAATACTAAACCTCTATTATTGTCCTAAGATACCTATCTGATACTGAAATACCAAATAACGCCATTAGAGTAGGCTACACTATGACTAATTTTCAACCAAAATTAAATTTTGTAACCAAATTAATTTAATAAATGAATCAGTCTCAAATCACTTTCTTTTTGAAAATAACGTTCCAGATATTCTTGTATATGTAATTAAAATACTGAAACAGAATATTTTGTAAGATCTGTTTATCTACAATTGTTGCACAAAATGCTCTATAAATAGTAAATAGTAATCTATTTTATAGTAAAATAGATACACACAATTTTAAATAAAATAATTGTACCTAAAGTACACTAATTTGTCAGTCAGTCGCGCACTGAATTTAATAAATATTACCAAAAAAAGACAAAAAGACAGACCTTCAACTATGCATAATTTATAGGAATTGTTTTTTAAGTAGGCTATACGAACTATCGTGTTTTAGCCTAAAGTATATATTTTGACATTTCACATGTCTACTTTGTCCAATTAGAGACGGTTAAAATGTTGCCTTGGGGATAAGGATAGATTAATAGTGTTCAAAGAGGGATTGAAGACCGTAAAATAAGTTTTCAGGACGACTCGTTTTCTGAGATTATTTACCATTCGTTTATCTTATCTTGTCGTCGATTTAACTTGTGGTGCAAAGTTCATGAATAAGATTCCTAAAAGTATTCAAAATTCACCAAAATATAGGATCTTTAAAAACAGTCTTAGACAATTTCTATTGTCTGAATCTTTTTACTTGGTGTATGAGTTTGTGTAACAAGATCGTACTATTTTGTGATTGAAGTGATCTCTTTTTTTTAGCAATATGTTTTATCTTATTAACTTATTCTTACAGATTTTTTAATTTTTTTCTATTTTGTGTGTTTATGTTAATTATTGTATATTTTTTCTCTATTTTTTAAGCTGCTAGTAGTTGTTTAATTGTATTTTGAGTGTATTGTTCCAATGTGTTGTTATATTAACTGCTGTATTCTAATACTTGTTGTAAAGAAAACAATATCGAATCAATAAATCATACTTACTCCACTTCAGCTGAAATTGCCCTTTAAAAATAATAAGTGCACAAAATATATTCATTGACATGTCAAGAGAAGTGTTGAAGCGTAAGATTAAAACGAGGAAAACTTATGTTTAAAGTCCTGTCAAGAAAATTGATTTGTGTTTGTGTTGTTGAATTGGTTCGAATCAGTAACCAATAAAAGATTAAACAGATGAAAGATGTCAGGAGGAAGAAGAGAAGGGTAACATTTGCCTTCAAAGCCGATTTAATTTGTCGTAAAAGATATGAAGTGTAAAGTCGAAACGGTTATTGTGTATAGATTATTAATAAAAGATGTGATTTAAATTATTAAGTGAAACAGAACCGAGTTAAAAAGTTGTTTATAGATATAGTTATGTATAGATACAGACTGCCTAGTGGTGGGATTAAACTGTCGTAACTAGGACGGCGAGCGAGTTTAATCGAGTTACCTTGAACGGGTATTATAAACAGACCAACGTAGGCCTACAAGGTTGCCAATTTAGTAAAATCGAAAACTGGATTTATTTGTCAATGGCAACTTAGATCACAGGTCCAGAATGCTCAGTTGTTATTGGAACTTTTGGAAGAAAAATAAAAAGGGTTTTATACCGCAAATAAACTATCAAACCTCAAACAAAAATTGTAAAACTTGAATTGAAAAACATTAAACGGGCAGTGTCATCATTAAAATTTATATTTCTTTTACATTTTACGCTGATATTTTTTATCATAAAAGGCAAACCTTAATTCTTGAGCGCACCACGATACCTAACAAACATGTATAAGATTATAGGTTATATAGGTTAGTTCGACTGACGAAAAACTTGAGCAGATTACCCGTGATTATGTCACGCTCTAATCAAGTAATAAAATAACCTAGACTAGGCTATTAATTTTAAGTTCGATAATGACTATCCACGACCTAGTTTTTTTAAGTGTTTCGAAATTATGCATATTGATCCGGCTAGGCCTAACCTATAAAACTGTTTGATTTCCGCGGTTGAGGCCGCAATATGTAACTATAGCAATGAACCTCCCCCGGGCACCACCACAGCCTACACGATGACACTTGTATGTCTCGTTTATATTTATAAAGTAATTAATGATCTGAAATGGTTTGAAACTCCCGTAACTAAAAATAATTCCCAGGGAATTAATTTATTGTGAATTTGTACCTATACCAAATGTTGCTCATACTGAACTAAGCGTGCAATTTTAATCGTGCACGTGACAATAAATTATTATCCTCAGTTACATTCTATATTTCTAAGTAAACGTTTATCTATGTTTTGATCGTATGTAATCCCAAAGGTTTCCAAGCGTAACAATACATATTAAAAAAAACAAACATATCCTATTTGTAAACTCTGATATTTCTTAATATCGTTTTTCAACTGATATTTTACGCACGCACTTTGTACAATTAATTCGCGACCTTCTTTAAAATTACGAAACAAATGTTTGTAAACATAGATTGAAAATATTAACTGAACCGCAACGAAAGTCTGTATGTTAAGCATGACTTCATTAAACTCGGCAAATTGAAAAGGCTGTGAAAGTAAAGTAATCGATAACAGTTTATACACCCCCACCACCCACCCCTTCCGTTCCTGTACTTGAACACTGTTTTAAATAGCGCGTTGATATTCTACCTGTTTATATTTCACACTTTCATCCAGTACTTTTATTAATTACAACACGTATAAAACAAATTGTGATAGTATAATAGCAATGATCATTTCTTATCGTAGCAGATAAGACGACTACCAAATGAGTATACAGACAATCGTACGATGTGTAATGTAACTCGTCTGCGAACAAGTTTACAAATCTGAAAGTACAAATAAGTAGCTAAGCACTTTAGTACTTTCTACAAACGTACTATCCACTAGCCGCCGTACTCGGCTACGCCAGCGTTAAAAATGAGCTCCCAAAAAATAACAATATTTAATACTGTAAATACCGTTCTAAAGGGTTTCATGATTAAAGGATATAATACTATTATTTTTAGAACGTTTTGTTTTGTAACGTTCAAGATATTTGTTGCTAAAATCTGGAATGCCCAGCTCTATCAGCGAAAGTACTGCAGCTAAAATTTCAGTAAATCAGTTGTGTTTGGGAAAATGTAATGACAATATGTTTTTCATTCAAGTTGTACATGGTAAACATACTGGTCCCTACCACCAATGTACATATAATTTATTCAAACACATGTTATTGGTTAGGTATTTAATTAGTTAAATACACTAAGAATATGGTATCAAGAACTCTTTGTCGTTTTATTTCATGACAACGTGAAACGACCATTTCGATGAAGGTTGAAACTATAAACATATATATATTATATATATATATATATATATATTCAGCGTGCTTTATTATTATCTTTAGTTACGCCCAACAGTCCTTTTCAAATTAAACTCTTTCCGAACTCATTGACCCGAGTTATACTAACTCATTTATTTTGTATCATGCAAGTAATGAAATTGGTGCTATAGCTTATTTCCAAAAGATATAAAGAAATCACGTTAAAAACACCTAAAGGGAATTTAGATTGCCGCACATAACAGATAAACCACGTTAAAAACACCTAAAGGGAATTTAAAATGTCATACAGAACAGATAAACCACGTTAAAAACACCTTAAGGGAATTTAAATTGTCATACAGAACAGATA
>JAGFPH010000305.1:440859-451690 GCA_018207615.1 Philaenus spumarius
GGAATTTAAATTGTCGTACAGAACAGATATTTTTAACACGCTGTAAAAGACTTTAAAAAGCTGCGATCTGTAAGAAACAACGATGATTTCTTTGTTGTATTATTCAACGCTGTAGTCGGCAAACATTGAACTCCCCAGCTCCGACTCACACTGAGCTGAAAAATGTAACTTTACTCTAAAAGCTTATTGTAACTCGGGGGATACGAGAAAGTTAGATCTCAATTTGAACAATAAAAAGTTGCCGACTAAAGTTCTACAGTTGTTTTAATAGTCTTTAAAAAAAACAGACGGTAGCTAAAGTCCTACTTTTGGGTTAAAACAAAACAAATATTACCTCATTAAAGATATTTTCTACTTTTACTATGGCTTTAACAAATTACTAATTAAAAATTGTAAAATTTATGATACTATAATTATGTTACTTTATAAAGTAGTATTAGGCCTACATATTTAGGAATATCCATGTCAACAATTATTGTTTAAACTTCGTTTAGAATAAAAATACAGCACGGTTTTATAAACACGTATTCATTCAAGAAAATCACCAACTAAGAAATAAAGACATTTTTTTCATTTTTAACAAAATTGTTTGAAAACATTGAACTAAAAATAAAAATCTCGCTAATTTGGAGAAATAAAAACAGTAATAGTTACCAGAATTATAAGGTTAAAACTTTAAATAGATGTCGTACCTGGTTTCGCTCATGTTGAAATTGAGGAACAATTTCCAAGCTTCCCAAAGAATTCATTAATTTTAGAAAACATGTAAACAAAAAAATTAATGTAAGCTTCTGGCTGCTATTTTTTTGCTGAGTAACGCGACACCTTTATAAAACTAATAATTAATTAATATTTTTGATAGATTTTTAAAAACCTTCATAACCTCCATCCAAACGGTTCAAAGTAATTACCTTATAATTAGATAGCCTATTATGTAAAACTTTTGTCTGACATAATGTTAGATACGACTTTAATACAAACGAGGTCACATAGAAAATCATTGCTCCCTTAGAAGACACACTATTGTGCCGCTTCAAAATTGTTGTACAATACGACTAAAGTCTGAAACTTTTTGAAACTGCAACACGGCGCAAGGGGGGAATGGATTTGATTAATGCTTAGCTTATGGGAGCAAATGGGAACTTTGCCTGCAATATGTACCACAATCAATTTATATTTATATTGTAATTGTATTTTAACACATAGTTAAAAGTTGCATCTGAATTGGATAAGTAACTGTTTAATTAAAATTTCTTCGTGTTACTATTTTAGTTTATCTTTAACGGTTTAGCCATTAAAGGCACAAAAAAGACGGATGATCTTTATCGTTTCACTCTACTAAATTCAGCTATTAAGCAGGTACGTCGTAAGTTAATAATTCAAAAAGTTTCTTTCATGAAATAATGTTTTTTACATGGAATATAATGAACGTCACAAAACATATATTAAATACGTGAAAACAATGTATTTCTAGTCAGTGTGCTGTATTTACTCTTACAATTAATTTAGCCAGTGAAAACCCAACACATGTTACTGCTCAACTCCATCCACCCTTCACCACGTAGAGCTGCCGACACACATTAGCTAAGCGAAGTAATTCTCGTGTTCGCGAGATAATATTAGAACGTAATTACTTTCAAACTGTTTGCTTTTGAATTACTTGGCAATAAAAAGACTTTGAATGTAAATAACTTATTAAGAAAGAATGTTTGTAAATATTATCAACATTCTTCATTGCATTTCAGTATTAAAATCAAGCAATTGATATTTGCTCATATCATTTGACTGCGATCGCTAAGTAAACATCATCACTGTCACGTGAGAACAATGCAGAATTAAGCTGTTGCAATTAATCAAAATGCTATCTCTTTTATTAGGTTCACTTCCCTTTTGTGTCTCTCACGTTTAATATTATGAAATCTTTCATAACATTGAAATATAATAATATGCCCTCAGTTTTGAAATTCTGTTATTATTTTATAAATGAAAAGCGAGTGGGATCATCGTTGACTGTGTTGACACAATGTAGAAGAGAATATATCAAAGCGTATCATGAAATACAGTCATAATAAACATTATTATTCTACCCAGTCTGCGCGACACTTAACTGAGAATAACTTTTAATGTATCGCCGCTGATTGTATTTTAATAATGAGTTTGTAGATGAGGAACTACGATTAAAGAAGGCTATAAAAGGGATAATAATAGCCTTGAAATACTTTCAGTCAGTCCGTAGTAAAAATAAATACTCTAGAATTATTATAATTGTATTTAGTAAGAAAAGTTTTTTGTCTAGTTACTGACCTCGTCACACGATCAGTTAGCGCGTTGCTTAGTTTTTACCGTTAGAATCTTCAACGTCAGAGAAAAATCAATCGATACCTAGAAGTCCACTGCCATTGTAAAAAGTGTTACGTCAATCTCTGTAAATTAATAGACCCTAAATTCCCTCAAATACAACTGAGATGGGTTGTCAAGTTAACAGTAAGGTTTGGGGATACGAAGATGCATATTACCTGCGCCTATTAAGAGGGGTTACACAAGTCAAAGGTAGGCTACATATTACTACTTACAATTCCTAAACAAAACATGTACATACACATTTACACACACTTCACACACACTAAAACATGTCTTACATTTTCACCATTTTGATCTTTTTTAAAAGACTTGGCCAACCCAAAATTCGAACTAGTTAACTGGATAAAATTGTTAAAACTCACGTTGTTTTTGTGTCATGTTTTTGTTTGATTTTGTTGTTATGTTTTACTGATATGGTTTCTTTATTTATGTTATATATTATCCCTAATTTTACACCATTACTTTTTGGTTTATGGGGCCATTTTTCCCTTGTTAACTAATTTTAAGATTTGAAATATTTATCTCTAGTGTTAATTACTTCTAGTCGTAGCTGAGGTTGTCAATTCTTAAGATTATCTAAATTATATTTTCGTTGCATAGTTTTAATTTGTTTGATTTAGGTTATTTTGTAACGTTTGGAACCATTGCGTGCACCGTATCGTACCAGCCGTCAAGGGCCTAACCTGTGTTTCGTTTAAAAAGAATGAATGGTAAGGTCGAGGAGAAGGGAGTGGTCTACTTCGTGTGGAGTAGTTGTTCTGTGTGTCAATGGCTGACACTTTATATTCGAGAGAGATGTAGATTAACGTTTATCCGTATTACAACATGGATGCCTAACTGTTAAGCAGAACAAGAGAAAACTCTGATAAGGACCTGATGAAATGGCGTAAATGTTTGAGCTGCCCTTAATAATAATTTTTGTTGGTCTTGTAAAAACTTGTGAATACGTTTTTTCACAAATCTAAACAATTGTACCTATATAAAATATACATTTCTTAAATTATGAAACTAATAGTAAACTTTTAATCCGTAAATGGTGTCATTTTTATCTGAAATTCCTATCGTATTATGGTTAATTTTTGTAGTAAACTACTGTCTTTTTCATTTTTGGAAATGTTTCTTGTACAATATTACTTCAGTATTGGAAATAGCACTTCAAGGTTATTTATTACCAAATGGCGAAGGGCACATAATTTAAAAAAACAATTCGTTTCCAATTGTTTAGATTAAACTAAAAGTGTGACATAAAATCTTGATATAAAACATAAGCCAGATCACTATTTATGACCAATTACTACAATATGGAGTGAAGCAGAACTTACCCTAAACAAATATAAACAACAATAAAATACTATAAGACCAATACAATACACAATAAACCAGACAAACAGATTATACTAATTGACAATGATTTACGAGTAGATCAAATTCTCTGTACGAAGCTTTATATCATTCTAACGTTCTTCTCGCGGTTTTAGATGGCACTATTTTATGGTTCAATAACGTAACCGGGAAACTGCAAGGCCACAACGTTGGCTCAACAACGACATCCCCCCCCTCCCACATCACCACTTCTAACCAATATTTAAATATACTGTTGTTAATTGCAATTCGAAGGTTGTTCATAAACCTAAACATTTGTCAGATGTAACTTATTATTATTTTCCATGCGCTTTATTGACTTCATTTACATAGTAAATATAGAATTATGTACTTCTATTATATTTTCTTAAAAGAAGTATCTTATACTTTATAACGATAAGAATGTTTGTTATGACGCCTTTTTCTAGAGTTTACTCATTTTATAAGTGTTACAAAACAATATCCTTTGATAAAAACTACATGGCACAATAATGTAAAACACGGCTTGTATCATAACAATAAAACAAATATGTTATTATCTTATGACAGCTGGTTTCGAACGACTCAAATAAAATATGAAATTAGTGTTTGTACTTTAAAGAAATAAAAGCTTGATTTCAAGGTTAGGCACAGTGAAACATTTTTAAAAGTTTGAAAAAATGTTAACTTAACCTAGATAAAAATATTATTTGCAGTGAGTAATAATTTACCTTGTTAGAAAATATAGACTTCGTTAAACTACCAAGCGAGAACGCGGGTAGGGGTGCAAAGCAAAGATGGAGCTCCACTAGTCATCGTATTAAAGCCATACACTATGATAACACCATACACTATTTTAACATCATGCACTATGATAACACCATAGACTATGTTAACACCATACACTATGATAATATCATACGCTATAACAACATGCACTGTGATAACACCACACGATATGATAACATCATACACTATGATAACACCATACACTATGATAACACCCATGCACTATGACAACACCATACATTATGATAACACCATGTACTCTATGATTAATACACTTTGAAGCTGTCAATCAAACACAAAACAAACTTTATATAATAGTCCCAAAGCTAATGTAAATCTTGTGGCTTCACTTTCGCCTAGTGACTAGACTAATTAAAACAAATGAACATTAACACCTTACAATATAAATATTTTCTTTAGAGGATTCTAATGTCTCAAAATAGCCGTACTTTTAAATAACATATTTTACAACAATATAAAAAAACATGAAATCGTATAGGTTGACTTATTTTTAAAACGTGTAAATATCAAATTACGACAAACTTTATTGGCGATAAAATAGAACGTGCGAACAGAACTGTTTGTGCCTTCTCGTCACATTTGATTTCCTGCGTGTTCTAATTGTGTACTTATTGCAGTGGTAAATAGCCAAGGTTGCGTAGTTTATTCGAATGTTGATTTATTCCATTTACAGTTATCGATAATTGATTTCTAAAATGATTTATATTTAAAAAGTACATCTTGCTTCTTTTGGACTTAACAAACACTCTTCTCTGATCCACGGAGCTAAATAATATTAGGCACATACGCAAACAATAATTTTTGTGAAAGGAAAACTAAACAAAAAAAGAAGTAAATCATAACGTAAGAATTATAAATCATTTCTATAACATAACCTACAATTCTTTTAAATTGAAACAAAATGGAAAATTAATATTTGTTTTTCTACTACAGGCATACAAAACTATTTTATTTTTCGAATTTTTCCTTTTGTTTTATTTTTAGTATTTCTCCACAGCTTAAAATATATTCCTTATATTTGTAATTTTGTTGTATCTTAAGGGTACATTTATTGATTACAGAATGAATGATATTCAGTATTATATAATCTGGCAAACGTTTGACACGGTTGCGTGTATATAACCAGTTGAGAAGTTTAAAATGTACAGGCTGAGAAAATTAAACATGGTAACATATTATGAGTTAAGTAAACTATACCTTGAACACTGTTTAACTGGAATAAAATACAATTGCAATCGCTAACAATGGCTAACTATTTAAATACAATATTGCGTTATCTCACTTGTATGGTATCATTAAACCTTTACTGTGAATGAGAGTAGTACAATCTTAGAGGAAAATTATAATAATAAATACAAATAATTTTAAAATATAATTATGTTATTTATTAGTAAGCAAACGTTTTAAGCATAAAGAGTAATTATTTAAACTGAACAGTTCGGATACCGTGCATAGGCAAATTTAAATGTTCAGCCTTACTCAACGAAACTGTGCTTGCTTGTACCAAGTTGTAAAATGATGGGGTTCTGTGTAATCGACGTCAAGCTGTGAAGTAGAATGGAATTTACGTTCTCTGCTTCTGCAAATAATGTGCTCTCAACAGATACTATATCCGCCTTGCCTTCAGATAAGTCATGGTGATTTGCCCCATACAGTTAGTGTTGCCATACCAATAGTATAAGTACGAGTATATTTTCAAAATTAATATATTTGGCATTTACCCACAACATAAAAAGAAAATACCTTGTAGCTGAGGGGTTAGACTACGGATCTACAAGAATGTTCGTGTAGTTAGGATGAGCAATTATTAAAAAACGTTTGTCAAAAAAAAAACCTTTTGGATGACTTTTAGATAAAAGAACTTGGCTAAATGGTTCAAAATAAGCCAAAAGAGTAAGAGAAAGAATACAATTAATTAAAACATCGACGAAAAACAACCTGAAGAGCGACTTGCTAGGAGTATGCAATGAAGCTAATTTATAATTTTAATGGACAAAGAAAAGTAGTAGTAGTAAGAAGTTTAGTTATTTCCATTTTATTTCATCAGTTTAGGTAGATAGAATAAACTTAGAACACAAAATCTCACAACTAATACGTTTATTAACTCAAACGCATTTCAACGACAAAGTCGCCCTCTTCAGTGATGCACGAGCTACAATAGTCAAACTATAACTCAAGTTTGTTTTATATTGTAGGCCTATATAACTTGAGTTATAGTTTGACTATTGTAGCTCGTGCATCACTGAAGATGGCGACTTTGTCGTTGAAACGCATTTGAGTTAATAAACGTATTAGTTGTAAGAAGTATATCTTCTCACAAGTCAAGCTCAATATTTAATTTATACAGTTTAGGTAAGATTTAAAATATTTATGTACTTTACAGTATCGGTTGTACTTAGGTAATTTATATCATAACTAATTATCCGATTCAGACAAAGATGTTATGTGTTAATCGAGTACGCTAGTGGCCTGGGGTTATAAATCTCATCTCCAATTTGATAAAAATAAACAAAAGGGCATTTTGAGATACCGAGTCAGACATTCAAAAACTACACCGAATCTTAAATAGTGTATATTTTTATTTATTAGAAATGACTTCCAGGAAAAGTTTGGAGAAGGTGCGTTATTTTTAATATATTTAATTTATTTGTACATAGTTGCCTATATACTAGAAACATTAATATGTTTTAATAATACACAAAGTAAAAAATGTGGTTAATTATTCGGAAATAACTAATGAAAAATAATAATTTCGTACTTCATTTATACAAGTTATCAGGTACGTACACAATCTCTAAAATAACTTAATTCATTCACAGTACCAAGTATTATAAGTAGGCCTATTGTAATCTGTAATGAGACTTATTGCACATAAATTATATATGCACTATAATGTAAATGAGAAATGTTTTGTTTGTTTCTAACGAATTAACTTAAAAACTGCTAATCCTAATTTGGTGAAACTTTTATTGATGAGGGCCGTTTCATCGTGTTTTTTTATGAGGCTGAACAGTAAAAAGGTTTGTTTAAATTCAACGTTTTAGTGCCTTTTATAGGTACGTTGGCTAAACCATTAAATATAAATTCAAAAAGTAACAGTTTTCTTACAATAACAGTTGCAACCTTACCGCGAGAACATCAGTAGAGTACAATCCGATTAAAAAGTGATACGGTATTTATGATTGTAGTTAAGAGAGGAAAATAGCAAACAAATTACTGTAAATTTTCATAATTTAAAATCTGCACAGTAATGTTATATTTTATGTTTGTTTTGTTTAACGATGTCAGATGAGAGGTAAATTTTAATGTATTTTTGGCAATCTTAAAATTATTACTTTAGTCTGTAAAAGATTTTTTTAAATTGTCTAGAACTCAAATTATATACCTTTGAACTTAGATCAAAAGGGCTTAAGTCAGAAGTTGTTAACGATACAGGAGAAGCACTCAAAGTTTTGACAAACTCATGGCTTGCATTGCAGTACCTATATATTATACGCGAGAGGAGAAGGAGCGAGAAAGGCAATAGGGTAGCGAGTAACTAAAGTGTTGTTTTGTTCTCAGTTCTTCTCGGCAAGCGATAGCCGCGTGGGTAGTGAACCTGATCAGAAGATATCGGGTTCGAATCTCGGCTATACGAGACAACGTTTCATATCTGTGGTTTGAGGGTAGGAAGGCGGAAGTAAAGCAAACAGTGTTGGCTCGCTTCCAAGCTGATGGGATATAACTAGTTACCAGGTCTCCGGCTAGGGATGTTTTGCTTAATTTTAATAGGATATTTATGTATATATATATTTTTTTTTTAACTTTGACTTCTTTACCATTGAAGTTTGACAGCGAAACTATTGAAATCACAAACAATATATATTTTATTCGTATAATAACAATTCGTTAGACTAACAATTTCTGACTTACGCCCTTTTGCCCTAACTTCAAAGATACATAATCACATTTTTCTTTCTTATTTGTAAATCCTGTAAATTTTCTCTTTTGTAAATTCTGTTACTTCGTTAATGGTGCCTCTAAACAGGATTTTCGTTTGGAAAATTAATATTGTTTTAGTTCACATTTTACTCTGCGTTCCTTCGTTATTTTATGTGAAATTTTAAAATCACTTTTTCTTTTGCAGATTTTATTGTATGATAGTAAAGTATGACAAAATAAACTAATGAAAAGTACTCATATAATTTAACAAACAAAATACAATAATAAAACTCAAAAATATTGTGTCAAATTGGACAGTTTATAAAAGTTAACATTTGTAAAAATTTAAAAAATATTTTAAAACGTTAACAAATGTTAAAAAATGTTTATCTGCGTTTAACTACACGAACAGATGTAAATAATGAATGTCTAATATTACCGGAGTTAATAAAGTTATTTCAAGAATATGTTATCAAATAGTTGTTAAAAGTCATTTAATTCCTTTTATTAGTCAACATCAGCGTGTAAAATAAATTAAAGAGCTGAAGTTTGAACAGACTAAAAGTTTATGTAATATAGTGCAAGTAGAGAGGAGGGGTGGAGAGGAAGGCTCCTTCCCACCCAGAACGTCCCCATTTCGCCCAGACAGGCGGGTAATCTGGGTCAAACACCTCACATGCACTATGGTCTATTTCTGCAATGGTAAAATATAATCATTCATTGTCTTGACAAAGATATTTAACATAACAGAATCAATAACATTGTTTATTTACATCATCAGTTTGAAGTATTAAGGGATAAAATAAACATAATATTATTTTACTTAACGTCTATTTTATGGTACAGTTAGGGCGCAGTGGTTAGCGAAGTTGTCCAAGTTTGCTACCGTTTAGAGTTTGAGGCTAGATAATGGCTTTCGACTTAAGGGGGCGCTACCCTGTCCGCCATATTGAATCTGATTCCCATAAGAGCAATGCTACAGAATAAGTCATTTTTTTCCGTTAATTCGTGGAATAAATTTAAAAATTTGGTTTCATTTTGAAGTACTGTCATATGCGGATGTTGATTGCCGAATACATTTTCAAAAACCGTGTTATTGTTTTCATAAACGTATGATATAAATAGTAAAAAATAGTAAATTTTTTACTCAGTTGCAAAAAGAGATATTGCAAAAAACCTTAGCAATCAACTCCCACGATCTATTTTACTTTAAGAAGAAAAAATACAGCTTTCGTTTTTTGACAAAAACAACACAAAAATAAATATGCTTAATAGTGCAGGTATGTTTTGGTTATTTAACATTGAAATTGGTACCCAACTTCGCCGTTTTGAATGTAGAGAGCCGAGCCTTAAGGTGGATCCACACCAAACGAGGTGCAAGCTTCGTTCGAAAAATCTTGTTGCTTCAACGAGGAGACAAGTAAAACCATTCGTACGGCTGATGTTTCGGTTACCGAAAACATATACGACTGTATCTCAATCGCGAGTTCCGCGTTTATTGTTATGGTGGTTTTTGCTCTGAACCCTTTATTTAAGTGTTTCACAATTATTTTGAATTGCCACACTACGATTGTTTTCTCTCCACAATTTTGACAAAAATTATTCGCATTGATGGAATATTGATAGGAATTTAAAAAAATTAACTGGGTGTGCTTAAGACCACACGTTGGAAGTGATAACTTCTATGACTACGGGGATTTTTAACTCGGTAAATGTGTACAATTATAAGGATTATAAAACTGTAGGCCTATTTGTCCAAATTGTTTATTTATATCCGTTATTATATATTTAAAGAAAGGTAAAAATATTATCTTTTAGTTACCTTTTATTTCATATTGATAGATCAAATGATTTAGAAGTTGTTAATATTACAGTAAAGAAATTAATAATCAAATATGTTATACAAAGATGTACGAATGTTTGCGAAGTTAAACAGTAGGTATCCTTCTTTAAATTTGTATAAACGAATATATTGATGATCAAAGGTTAGTTTTATATACAGTTTATAACCCCAAAGCAAATCTTATAACGTGTAGAAGCCCATATAACTTATAGTTATAGAAGCCTACATTAGTTGTATAACTAATATATAAGAAAATTAACATCACAAGAAATTTTAATGGTTGAAGTTGTAAACATAACCCCAAAATATAATCTACGCTGGGTTTTGTTTAAGAATTACAGATGATGGGCGAAATCAGCTGTTATATTATATTAACTAATTCTTATGTGTTAATTTGATTGCTATGATAATAAATGTAAATAATATATTAATAATATTCCCTCTCCACGATCTGACTTGTGTCTAAACAAAAGCGTGACGCGAGATCTCGCGAGAAATCTGGCGTGATGCGAGATCTCGCGGGAAATCTGGCGTGATGCAAGATCTCGCGAGAAA
>JAGFPH010000305.1:451700-464114 GCA_018207615.1 Philaenus spumarius
TCTGGCGTGATGCAAGATCTCGCGAGAAATCTGGCGTGACGCGAGATTTCGAAAACATAGCCAAGTCGAAAGTGCCCAACGGGCCAATAGAAGTTATCACTTCAAAAAAATTTGAGATTTACACCAGTTTAAAAATAATGTGAACTCAAATATCTTAAAGCAAAAAATAAACAGAAAACTTTTAGAATATAATATTAGCGAATCCTCGCGCGACTAGCCATTGTATAGTATGATTTTATCTTGCTTGACTTACCCCCCTCTCTGCATTTATTCAGAAGTGTAAACGCGTTAAAAACACGAGCAGAGCGAGCTTTGGATTAGGCCATAGTAAACTGTCGTTTTGATGTTTCTACGTTAGACTAAAGTTATTCACCTCGGCGCACACACATTGTTTGTGAGGGAGCAACGTCCTGACAGGGTTCTCCAAGTCTATTTATACTCGACTCGCATCGTTTTTTAGAGATGAAAACCATTTCGATTTTACAAGGAATCTTACGATCATCAGTTAAAACTTTAACAATTTTAAATAATTCTTCAAAACAAATTTCGCCGTGATAAGTCAAACAGTACAAATAAAAGTAACACTGCATCTATCAACCCAAATTAGTAGTAATATATTTTGCGAAAGAAACGCCTTAATGTTAGTGTCAATAAATAACATGCCCAAGTGAAGGTTGAAGAGGGAAAACTTTCCCTAGTGATAGTAAAGACTCAGTTAAAATTCCAAGACTTCAACAGAAAACGCGAAAAGTTTAGTGCTTTATGTTTCTATGAGTACATTTTGTAAAATAAAGTTAATCTCTATTTATTTTGTAGAATTAATTTCTTTACTAGCAATTATTTTATTTTGGCTGTATATTATGTTGTTACAAAAAGTAATATAATTTTTCTAAATATTTGGCGTCTGTTGTACAAATTATATTCCGTAATTTTGTTTATAAAAAGTCTTAGGCGATGATAACCACAAAAAATATATATATAAATATTTTTGACAAAACAATATAAATAAACTAATTGTAGAAAAAAGAATGCAAAGTAGCAAGAAGTTTATTCGAGTTTTGAGATAAGGCGGAATGTATAAACAAAGAAGGTGGAAATTAGTTCTTTCATAACAAACACCTTTCAGTTGCAAGTAGGAGATAGTAAAAAGTTAATTTTCTAATAGAAAAGCCTAATTTCATTTTGTTATCCAAGTTCGGATGTGTTTACATTATACGGACACCCATGATATTTGCTTGGATGTTTGCCTTTCTTGGTATGATTCCAGATTCAATACTGATTATGGGTTAACAAAACCAATACACTAAAACCTGATTACAGAAGTCACTCGCATACCAATTAAAATAACAATTTGTATCCCAATTTTTTTTACCGATAGACTATTCAAATTCATGACTTACTAATTTTATCGCAATTTTTCCATAATTCTTTAGTTTTTCCTTCTATAGTATCGACTAAAAGGTTCCAACAAATATTTCTTGTTTTGTCAATAGATATTGACTATATTTGGTACAAATATTACCAACAATTTCTATGAAAATAGCATTGTTTCAAACTGGAACAATATAACGAGAGGTAAAACTGTGTTTAGATAGATCGACAATGACCCATTACTTTACAACAGATTAAAGATATTTTACACAGATATCTACCAGGAATAAGACAAGTGTAACGTATTTAAGGGTCTGCTGTGGTGGCGGCCATCTTGGATTTTTATCCCATAAGAGCAATGTTAAATTTCAAACCATTTATTTTGTTTATTTTTTATCATAAAATTGTTTTCAAGGTCTCCTTTTAAGCACAGCCACAATACGCATCCGTTTTGCAATTTACATTTTTTTAATGCTTTTGATTTGTTATATAATTGACATTTTGCAAGTACAAAGTTTGAATTTTTTTCCTAAAACAATAAAAAATTTATAATGAAAAATAATTTGCAAGCCGGATTCGAAATTGTATAAAGAATATTCAGTTTTTTTTCAACACTCAATTACAAAAGATAGACTTATAAAATGGTTTGAAATGAGGCAATGTCAAAGCGTTCAGCTGCAAAAAATTGCACTGTTTAGATAGGGATATAGTGAGAATCTATTGCGTTTCCAGTTGCTTTCTCGTTTACTGGAGCAGACCCTGTTCAACTCCTCTACATGAAATAGACGACTCCCCTCTCCCTTGGCATAACCGTTAACTTGGTACTACATTGAAGTTGTAGTTAAGGTTAGCGAGGGTTTCTATATTAGTGCTAGTTTACGGATGTTCGTGTAACACCGAAGCATGGAAGTTGGTTCTCAGAACAGTGTAAGGTGGGTATGTTGACTTTTCTCGGTTTTTAGTTACACAATGGCTGGTCTCAAATTTAATAGAAACAGCTTGTACAATACTAAGACTTTCCAAGGTGAAGATCACAGCTCAATAAGTAGCCTACATTTGCAGCCAACTCGTAGCGTTGCACGACTCGGAGGAATGGTATTTAAAACAATTACAGTGATCATTCGTACTTACAAATGTCGGGCAATGCTCAGAAAGTCCTCAACACCTCCCTCTCCCGCTCTAAACTCGTATGTAAAGATACCCGGTTTGAGACCACCCACAGGAAACCGATGGAACAAAATGCCGGTTTCAAACCGTAATCCGTTAAACTGGTTAATAGAGACCGCAGTTTTCTACCTCTCTGTGTTTAAACAAGCAATGTTCAAGTGACACATAGTATTAAAAGTGTTTTTGTTCAAACGTTTGTTTTGTGTGTTTAGGGTTTCGTACGTTCAAAGAGAAAGTAACCTTTATCGCTCATAATCTAAGAATCAGCCAAAATTGTTATCCTAAGAATAAATATTTTATGGTACGTGAGGTATTAATTGAAATGGTCGACATGTAGTTTTCAAAATGTATTGCATTTACAATTTCGGAAATATACAGGCATGTTAGAAGTTTGTTATCGATGGAAAGAATGCCATTCTATACCTTTTTATTCGTTTGTGACCTTGAGCAAAGGACTAATATTTTTGTAATAACAACTCTAATTTGTCATTTTAAATATATATATTGGTTGAATATAAACGGTACCACTATATTAAATGTTGTACTACTTTTCCTTACAGCAAAAATTTAAAAAAATTTTGTCTAGGACATTTATTTTATAAAGCCAATAACCCCTGTGTTTCGACAAAACTACCTCAGCGACGAAAACGTGAAACTATAAACTCGTATAATTTGCAGTTAACCTATACTCAAACCTTTGTGAAAATGTTATGACAAATATGTCTTCTGTTCAAGCAGTAAAAGGCAATCATGTATTTGGGAGTCATCGCCATCTTTCACGGTTCTCCACAACATACATGCAATTTATTCCCGCCATGATTATTGTTTTATAAAAAAGATACTTTAGTATCTGATGTTTATTAATGAAATACTTTATTTAAATACTTTATAGATTTCTACTCCGTTCACTTCTATTAACTTAAATTAAATCGTAGAAGAATTTGTTAAATCTTACTTCGAAACAAGGAATATATGTTTTATTAAATGTTAACATTTTCATTTAGTTATATACTTTACTAACAAAATAAGACATTAAAGATGTCAACATCTAACTAAAGTTGTGTTTACTTATTCTACAAAGTTTCCAACTTAACTTAAATTGCTCGCCAAAGTTTGGAAGTCTGTTTTATCCGACATTCGTGTAGATTTAAAGCTGTCCTGACGTATTCTACAGCAATACTCGGCGAGTTTACTTACACGCATTTAACGAAATTATCCTTCACCCGTTTTCTATCAAAGCAAAATTATTTTTATAAGAAAGTATCTTTGAGTAAGATAAGCTGTTTTTAACAAGTAGTTTCCATGGAGACGGATTCGAGCGCGTTGGAAGCGAAAACATCCGTCTTTGAATAAACACGCAGAGAATAATCAAACAAAAGTTTCACACAGATGAATAAAACATGAGCTCCAAATATAACTGGAAATAAACATGGCCAGAAACAGAATCAGAGTGAAACAGATTTACTTTATCGTTTGAAGGAGAAATGTTTGCTTTCAATTAAATGTAATTACTATGGGTACAGAGAAAAGATCATCTTTGTATACTGTAAATACTTCAAATAAGAAAAAATACCAGACTTAGCCCGCCATCCACATTGAATAAAATTCGTTTTACAGCTGCTCATTATGGCTTACACGAAAAGTCACAAAAACCATTCGTTCAAAAATCTACATTCCACAAGCAAGTTAAAAAAAAATTAATTGTGTGTTTAAGACCACACGTAAGACAACTTACGAAATGAGGAAGCACAATGTTATTTTTTAACACAACTTCTAAAATGAGGAAGCACAATGTCCATTTCAGAGGTATTATTAACTAAACTATACATTGTATTAACATTAACAGATTGTATGACGTATGACAATCTGTTACATTTATATACCTAACTCAAATATACTAAATTAGCAATGCGATTGTGGCCTAACCGGCTAAGGCGATAGTCTATGGTGATGGACTTTTGCTGGTTCGAATCTCAGCAAGACAAAAACATTTTTCAAACAGATGGAACAGAGCATTACATATTAAGAGCGCTTGACAAAGTGCACGGTGAAACCTGTGACGGTAAAATCCGATTCACCCCCAGCAACAAGAAAACATATATTCTGCTATACACACATGTATAACATTTGTGTGGACGTGTTGCGCCTATAGAAGTTAAATTGTACGGTGCGTCGTTACATAGAGTATACGAAACGAATATATGAACTACACATACTGTACATTTCTTCACTGTATCTCTACCACTGTTAAAGGCCAAGTAAGGTGGAAACAATAAAGTGAAACAAGTTTGTTTCGCTTACCGAGTCAAAGAGGAGTGGTACTAACAGAAGGTACTCTTCAATTATTAAACACAAAGTATTTCACTTTAATGAATTACAGTACTGGTAAAGTGGTAGCAGTGAAACGAAATAATGAAACCAAGTGAACTCGCAATACTTGAACGTTTTCCTTTATCCAAATTTCTAGATACGAACTCGTACTACCTTAAATAAGTTTCATTTCAACATGTATTTAAGGTACAGACCATTAACGACATATTGGCTATTTTCACGAACCGAATGAATGATTATTAACAGAATAGAATGAATTGCATTTCATGAAATATTATTGACATTCTAATTGCAAATCTAACACAAATTTGGTCGTATAACGAATACATTCAGAAATACTTCCTACGTGAATAGCAATGCGTTATGATGTACGTTTACTTGAAAACTAAATGATTTTTGAGGGTTGAATCAAATCTTATGCTCACTCAAAATATTTCTTACTAAAAACGTAATATTAAATTAAAAAATGTTGTAAACAACTGCTAAATACCGGTTAAGCTAGTCTAATTTTGGAAGAACTTCTTTCTTGGCTCTATATGTGTTATGTAAGTAGGTTCTACGACAACGACACGTAATTTGAAATAATAAGTTAAATGGACAAAACACAATCGCTACTAAATACCCGTTCTTAACAAATAATTAATACGACGCGATTAAGGCGACAAACACTTTAGGCCCGGTACACACTTGCTGCAAATGGACGCGGGACGCTGCGTCCATTTAAATTTGCGTCCACCTATGCTTATCTGCGTCCTATCTGCGTCCCATCTGCGTCCTATCGGCGTCCCACGTTTGTAAGCCACATCAACTCTTTCATTTGCCACCAACCGAGATGGTTGTTGCTATTAGAAATGAATATGCAAATTACTTTGAGAGTGAAGCTGGTCGAGTGCCTTGGCAAGACAATTTTATATAAATAAAATTAATAGATTTACATTATACAATAATTTAATAATTTATATTAAATAGTTGTTTATTTCTTTTCGCTTCTTGAGAGATAGAGCCATGGTAATCGGTTGCTGAGAAAAAACGTCATTATGTTTTATTTAAAGACAAGACGAAGTAAGACAGAAACTCATTTTTAATAATTGTAATTCAATATTTAAATCTATTATAAGCATTCAATTAAAAAGTAAAAAACCTAAACGCTTTGTTTTTCAATGTAATTGTTATTACAATAAATGTTGTAAAATACTGTACTTACTAATCACTTTTTCCTCGAAAGTTATCAAAAAAGGTTTCGCCAATGCTCTCCCACGCCGACTGTTTTTTCAATCTATCCCTATACTCTTCACTACTAACATCCCAAATAACTGGATGAATCTTTACCTGATCAATAAAAAGTTCTATTTCGATATTTTCGTCAGACATAGTATGGACGCAGATAGGACGCGGCTGCAAGTGTGTACTGCTCGATAGCAAGTTGGGTACTGCTAGGTATCGGGGGTAGGGAAAAGTGACGCGCGTCCCACAGAAACCTGCGTCCATCTCGATGGCTATCGGAATGGACGCTAGTTTTAGATAGGTATCGGCGTCCCGTGTGTAACGCACCATTAGTTCCTATGTACTTCTTCCTATCCGATTAAAAGGGACGCAGCGTCCAGCGTCCATTTGCAGCAAGTGTGTACCGGGCCTTGAAGTCCATTACGGCTGATAAAACAGAACCAGACGTAAGAGATATTTCTACTATCGCTATTTATGAGTTGCACTATGCAACAACCATGGTGATTGCACTGCGCATGCGTATGTGCTGGAGTGGAACTGCGTTAATCATATAACGGAGTATGTCTGATCTGTAGGCTAAATATATATGGAGCATTGATTTTTGCATTGACATTCTAGCGGCTTACCTTCTCGCTTTGGGCGAGCTAAATCAAGAGAATTAAAAGCAACAAGTTTCCGATCTTACAAATTGAAATTAAGAATTATAAGTATACAGATGTTTTAAGTCATTATTGTCACAAATACAAAATATAAAAAACGTACAAAAATTTACTTTGAAATAAAATAAAAAAATAGCTTAAATACCAAGTCAAAAAATGTTTTTCTGAATTATCATACAGTTTATCATACATTCTTACTCGTAATAAACAAATTATAAAACAGACTCTTAGTCCTTGCATACATTTTGCAAATTTGATAAAATATGTAAATAGAATGAGCATGTCTGATATTTTGTCAATTTTGTATTTAAGAAGAAATCAAATGAAAAACAATGTTACAGACTATAATGTAAAATTAATGTTTAAGTCTGCAAACAAGCTCTTTAAAAATATGTATTTAGTACTGTACTTCGTTTTTATAAAAACGAAAATTTTGGTAAGGAGCCTTAAATGTTTAAATGGGTTTCCGTGGCGGGTGTCACTGTTTTTATCAAAGCAAAACCAAGACACTTGGTGCTTATCACTAATTCTTATAAAAAAGCAATACAACAATTATTAATAGACTGCATTATCGACGATTGTTCAAGTTCACCTTTTACTAGGTGAAAGAATTTGAGTTTACCAAAATAATTTGGAGAAATAATCGTTTAAAGTGAAGATTACTGTTTGTTCAAACATACACTACGAGCATAAAAAAAATAATTTGGACAATATTTTCATAAAAATATGACTACGAAAATGATAAGTAAAGAAATTTAAAAATTAGTTACGCTTTGTAAAAAAATATTCCAATAAAAATTGCAGTCGTTATTAACACTATTTTGCGAAATTCTGTATTTTTTCCTCTGTAGTAGATTTCTTTTAAGAATTAAAATCTATAAAGTTAACTTGCAGATGAAACCATCGATTTGAAGAATGTGGGTCAGGAGAGAAGAGGAAGCCGGCTCTACGAGTGGAAATATTTTAATCGGCAATTCTACGAGCTTCAGAACACAGTCCGAGCTCATTATTTAAATTTGTCTAAGTTTATACGATACGCGAATAGGAAATTCATTGTTCTTAGTACGAAGAGAGCAAATTAGTTTTGTTGACTATTACCGGACCTCTTAACCATGATTAATACCTGCGCAAGACCCTTCTCACATTAATATAAATTGTTTCTCGTCCAAGAAATAAATATTTCTTTCTACAAACATTCTATTTCTATTTAGAGAGAATACAAATAGATACTAGCCTCTTTAATCACTCAATTAGCCTACTTAATAATTTCGAATTATAATTCTTTTTATTATAAAACAAATGTACAGTTTTTGGTTAAGAAAATATATTGTAATAAAAGGATAACAATGTTTTATTATTGCTGTAATGCCTACTGTTGGAGTCCCACTGGTCAGATTTTAATAATGTTGTTGTCGTTGGAAACCGTACCTTGAGTTGTTACAAAATAATTCCAACGAAATTTCCTTTATTTATTAGGTAAGCTAGCCTAATTTTTAGTCTTTTTCTGGAACCGAAAAATCGATTATTTAAGAACACTTCGAATCGAGTGAAACTTTTTTTAAATGATTGCTGACTTAATCTTGACAAAAGTATTATGTATTGTAAATAATGATGATTCGTGTAATAAAAAATATAGGGTACGTAAAAATACCTTGTTCATAATTGTGACAGCGGAGAGAGCAGTCTCCACTAGTATAACTAGTTTAAAATGTTATATATATATATATATATATATATATAATTCACAAAATAATATCCAAATAATTATAATAATAAAACGTCACAATATTCTTACCTTTGTCATTAAGTCACTTTGATATTCCTAAGTGAACAAATAATCCAATTACTTTTAACTCCTGAAACAGATAAAAAAGGGTCTTTGTTAGTTATGAATATATTAACTTTTAATTTAATTACAAAAGTGTATTTTTTTTACTTATGAAAATAGCGTTTTAAAACAAAATAATACCATATAAGGGAAGTTTAATTTTTAGAATATTATGCAAAATTGAAAGCACGTAAATGGATAAACATAAAATATAACAAAAAATTGGAACTTGTAAAATTCTACAGGAATTTACTGATTCTTAGAGAGAAATTTCTTGCACAATACAAGTGCATGTTATGGATAGTTTAATTAATTAAAGTTAGCATGTAACAAAAAATAACAATAGCAAAACAATGTAAATGCCAACATGACTACGTGAAAATAAATTCATTAAGTGCATAAGTACCTTATTGTATACCTTATGCATTATTGTAACAGTGTGTAGATAATGGGGATTTATAAATTCCAGTTCTATAAACTATTATCTTTACGTCTTCGTGCAGTTTGGAAACCAGCCAGGATTCACCGAATGTAATACGTAATACATTTTACAGCTACAGATTGCATGTACGTATATACAAATTTACAAAACGAAATTTTATCAGATTTAAGTGGTAGGTCCAGTATACACAGTAGCTTAGTAGGACGAGGTCTCATGCTGTCTATTAGCTTTGCATGAAGAGGCGATGTATTCAAGGTCAAATGACGTCACAGCAGCACACCACTGCTCTCTGTATTGTGCAACTCTCAGACAATTGGATTAACAGCGTTATCTAGGCAGCAATGTTGAGTCAGAGATACGACCCGGAAGTAAATATTTGGCCTAAAGTGTATGATAACTGAACATCCTTGCTTAACCATTTGGAAAATACGCGTCAATTTTATATCGAGCTCCACATAAAGTACGAGGCGGTGTGTTTAATGCTGCATTTGTGCGGTGAATACAAAAATATGTGCTAATCCTTTTTCAATTTTGAGATAATGCCTTTTGCCCCTAATATTTAGATATTTAAAAGCTGCACGGTAGTAACTTTAGAACTGAAAATATTTAAAAAAAATGTTCATAAACATATGTATAATAATGATTCACGTTTCGGAGAACTCGTTATTTTAAGAAGCTTTTTTTTTACCAATGAACCAGAAAACTACAACTTGTTTATACATTTTCAAAATGGCTAAGTCAGTTTAAAAACAAACATCAAACGTTTAAAATTTGTTTGGTAATTGTCTACAACATTCAAAATTAGCCTAAACAGAAAAATTATAATTGTTAGTAATATCAGAATAATCTGGGAAATATAACCAAATTAAAAACGATTTCAATCTAAATACCAACTGGTATCATTTACTGATTTAAAAAGTAATAAAGAAATTTAAAAAAATAGTTTTTTTATTTGCTTTGTTTTTTCTTTAACTTAGTCTTTGCCTTTTCCCTTATATTTAGGATATTTCAAAACTTCACTGTAATAACTCTAGAGCTGAATTTGGTTTTTAATGTACATAAACACTTTAAATTAAATTTAAATGAAAATCTTTTGTCTGTTGTATATTGTAAATTTACGCCTATTATTTTGAAATTGTAGGCCTACATAATAAAGTCTATACTTCTGGTACTGAAGAAGATTATATAAAATTGTTCAGTCACAATACAATGTTTATTTCGCAGTAGAAATATGTCTGGTCGTGTAGTTCCGCGTCGTTATCTATCAAACTTCAATTCACTCACATCGACCCTTCAATTTTATCTTCTTGCTTCAACTCGACTTTGCCTTAATGATGATGGATGTACAACAACCCCTCGCCGAATAATTAATATTATATTTTGGATTCATTTGCAATTTATATCAAATCAAACTGCGGGCGAAACATCAAATTTGAAATACACATTCGAAATAAAAGTTTCTTCCAATCCGATATTTTAGATTTTTGAAAAATCATTATGCATGTAATTAATAAAGTTGTAAAATTTGTATTTAAAATATTAGTCTCCATTGTGTACAATATCTGTTAAATGTCATCGTGCGTTACCAACCTACAGGATATAATCCGAAAATTAATTATGTCAAAATGTCTACGTCAAACATTGAAGTTGGTAATTTAAATTCTACCATAACGTATCAACAAAACGTATGGGAAATGGGTTACCATTCCAACAACAAAGTTTACAAATTAAAGGTTTGTATATCAGGAATTGTGTTTTTGTATACTGTAAGCAAGTTCTAAGTAGTGTGATTCATTTTACAATGACAAACCCAGAAAAATAGATTTTTAAAATGATTTCTAAAAGATATTGTATACAATGCACACTAATTTTAAATACAAATTTATAAATTACACGCATAGTGATCTTTCAAAAATCAAAAATATCGGATTGATTTTTATTTCGAATGTGTATTTAAAATCCGTGCCAAAATATACACTTCCTAAAAAAAAACATATAGTGAAAACATTTCAACACTTTTTTTAATTATTTACATTAACAACAACTAAAACGAAGGAGAGCGAGTTTGAATCGTATTCTAAGGAGGATAGACATGTCGAAAGTGTTTACAGTACTTCTAAAACAAATATTGTGCAAGATAAAAATCATCATAAATACAAAGCGCACAGTTTGTTTTCATATCAAGTTTTAATTTTCTGTCAACTACGTGGGCTTCAGTATGTCACAAAAAAAAGAATTTAATACAACCATTATGAATAGTGTGTAATACCAACTACTCAAGCTGACCTGATGTTTCCTGTTTTCAATTAATTTTAATAAACATTTTTTACAAGTTTTAATCTTGTTTATAAACAAATATCATTAAGAAACATTGACAATTCACTATTTGTGTAATCTACGAATTATAGTGTAACTGTAAAACTGCTCTGTCCTGGTATTGTACAACCTTAACAAAATATCATCAACTGTGAACCTAATAATATACTCTACTGACCCAACAAAAACCAATTACCATAACTAGAATAACTTCTTCATAGGCGGTGAGGACCAAGAAAGAAGGAACACAGAAACCAAAAACTCAATACTGCTGGCACGAAAAGAAAATAATGTGCATCACTTTTTAGAAAATATTGGATTAGTTTTAGTTTCTCTGTGAAGTACGGTATGTACATATTTCGATTACATTACCAATGGTTTTTTCTACGTTTTTAGCTGCAGACTTTCTGAAATAGAGGGCAATATTTTCAGGAATATTTTGAAAAATATATATCACCAAATAGTTTTGATATTTCAAAAAATAAAACGATACCTCTATGTTAGTTGCACACATTTTAGTATTTACTGAATTTTTACTTGTTTGTAGTTTAAGAGAAAAGCTGGTTTAAAAAATGAACCAATCTAAACCAGTTACGTTATTTACAATGGTGATCGTAATCAGCTATTATATTTGTTGTCTGGTATTTGCTTATTGTTAAAAAAAATTCGACGTTGTACATAAGTTTATTACAAACAAAATTAGTTAAATACATGATTAGGCAATTATTTTCCTTTACTGTATTTCTAAAATGCAGATCAAGAAGTTTCGACGTATTATCGTGGTTTTTATGTACTAGCAGCGGTTATTGAGATATGTGCACGAATTCTTTTTTCCAAGCAAGTCAGCGTCTATCATTACCCGCACAGCACACTTGGCTGGCCACATTACAGTAAGCAATTTTAGTCCTCTGGAGAGCGAGAAAAAACACTTCCGGTGGGACTAATGACCGACATGCCATGTAGTGTAACGCATTACGAAACCAGTCTGGCTTAGCTCCGCCATATTGGATCCATTCTCCATAGATAAACCAAAACACGTCTATGGTTATGGGTTTAAAGTTTCGTCTACGCGACGT
>JAGFPH010000305.1:469114-479787 GCA_018207615.1 Philaenus spumarius
ACATTGTCGTTGAAACGCGTTTGAGGTTAGTAAACGTATTTATTGTGAGATTTTGTGTTCAGGTTTTATTTTATCTAATATACTAATAATAATATAAAAACGTAAAATCCTCAGTGTATTCCCGCCACATTTTGCCAATCTTTCTTCTATTGGTTAAAGTGTCGTTTCATCACAATTCTAAGCTACTTCCGATTGTGATTAATGACCTTTACTTTGCCTCTATGTGGAAGACATAAAAAACAAGGTAAAACAATATATTTGAATGATATATAACAAATATTAGTGCATTCTTGTTTCCGCCCTTTGTTTGGTATTTATATGTGTACAAAATATTTTCAAATATACTTAAAAAATATTTTTGAAAACAATTAAATCAAATAAAAGCATAGTTTTGAGGGGTAAGGTTGTAACAACCCCATACCTCTATTGCCTCCACTTCAAATACTTTTCAAATATAAATCGTATTTGGACAAATTTCAACTCTTACTCAAATCAGTCGTAAATATGAACAAATTACATTTTGATAAACATGACTGTGTACGTAGAATTTGATTGGTGTTAATATTGAAATTGTAGATCTATTATAAACACATCAATAACTCCTAAAATATTACATTTTATGATCTAAATATTTTAAAATAATGTTAAGAACAATAATACAGGTACCTAAAAACGTTTATTATAGTACTTGTCATTAAATAAAATGATGAAATCAAGCGTGTCGCAAAAGTAAATTACATTATTATGAAAAGTAATAATAAATATTGGTAAAAATTCACGTTAAAAAAATCCGATTATATACGTGTAGATTATAACTTTCACTAAAACCACCTCAAATATTCCGATCAAAATTTAGTACAAAAAATATCTAATTAGAACATATACAATGAAAAATTGGAAAATCTTTTACTAAAGCGTAGAACATAAGGGGCAACTGCAGGAGTAACTAACAACAAATTCTACATCACGCATTTCCATCCAGTTAGGGTAGACAACCTACGTCGCGTGAGAACATGTCCATGTGTGCGTGCTCTCTGTCACTAAAATACTCATTTGTCAGTATGTGTTTACTAATCCATATTGCCATGTAGTAAAACAAAGCAATAATGTTGACCCACAAGTGAATCCTATATTTTATAAGTGGAAGCAATACAAAGCCAGGTTATCTATTATAGAAATTATGATTGTAATAAATATTTCACTTAGGAGTAACGATCTGACAACACCTTTGCAATATTGTGTCTACGCTCAATATGGATAACTTAAATTCGTTCCTTAAAATAAATTGTTTAACTAATAGTAAAATCGATACAGAGTTTCTGGAATAAAGTCTATGTACCTCTGGAACAAAGACCACAAAAACCTTCGTATCTAGACAATCTTCTACTGTATTTTTTATTTCCACTTTAAATGTACATAAAGTTTTGAGTAGGCTAATTTAGGTTGGCATACGCAATTTTGTATACGTCGTTTTACAAGAGTATAAACAAAGATTATATTATGTCTACTTTGTAATATTTTGAAAATAACAGTCGTTTAAATTGACAATACCGAATACTGTAATCGGTATTGCATTAAAAAACTTCCAAAACTGGCATATTTTATTTAAAAAACTTCCAAAACTGGCATATTTTATTATTCCAACATCTAAACAAAGAAAAAGTTTATTTAAGTAAACAAAATAGGCCTAATGATCTCAAACTATGAACTATTTCATCAATGCACCATTTTTTTGTTTTACAATACTTTAAAAAATCTTTTGAACGGCGAATGTTGTGGCAGAAATTGTGGATATTACTATTTTTTCCATACAGACACAATACTGCAAAAGTTATCAACTAATTACATGAGAACATTTTTTTATTCACAGCCATTTAAATTTGTTTAACAGAAAATGATTTGTAAATTTTATTTTACAAAATATAATTAACTAGGGGAAACCCATGCGTGCTCCGCTCGCCAACCCCGTTCTAACCTTCTATACACATAATCATGTTACGTTTTCTTTATAATAAAGGTGTAGGATTAATAATAACCCCAAAGCTAAGATGGTAAATGTTCAAATCAAATTATTTCGTATATTTTATAACAGCAGTTATAATAAAGGTTAAAAGAACCAGCAAGGCTCAGGTCAACACTTTAATAAGAACCTAATCTAGAAGTTAGAAATACAAATAGTTACTTCAAAGTGTGCAATCATGTGTTAATGGAAATATTCGAGCAAACAGCTGTTTTATGTTATTTTATTTTATTGGTTGCTACAGTAATTCATCAGTCTAGGCCTAACCTAAGATTTTTTTCGACTAAATTTACAAATATTGAAATAAAAAATGTTTTTATCAAAATGCCTATGTTACTCAGAGATATTGAAGCTTTTTATTAGTAAAACTATTTTTCAATCGGTTCAATAGTTCCAGAGATTACCCCCTACATAGGGCCTACTACATAAAAACAAACAAATTTTACCTCTTATAATAGAAAATTATTTTCTTAAATTTGATATAAATCTTTGATATTTTTACTAAAGCTGTATTCGTGGTATTGCAGTAGTATTAAGTAGTGTTTGATTAAATAACTTATTATATAAACAGATTACAGCAATGATCTAATTAAGCAGAGTTTTTAACTCTGTACTTTTAACACAATGCCTCTACTTATTATATATTTTTTCATTTAATTACATTTATGTGTTAAAAATATAAATCTCAATATTTTCTACAAGTAATATTTTAAGGTATACGTTTGTTGCTAAGAGTCAGGAAGTGCTGCGTGCAACTAACATAAATTTAACTGATTTCGGAATTTTTACTTTTTTACTTCATAAACCTTAACACAGTTTTATCTCTATTAAATAGTGTAAAGCTATAGAGACGTTAACATTAATAAAATGATGCAACAAATAATGAATTAAGGCTTAAGTGTAAATTCTGGTAAGTTAGTGAATTAGAGAGAAGAACCCTGAAGTTGGGCGAGGTCTGAATAAACTATAAAGGGGAATAACGGGATGTAAATGAAACACTCTAAGAAAGGGGAGGAATTAAGGTCTCAGGATTTGAAGTTGAATCAAAAGCGGGAATGGGAATAACTCAAGACTGAAAAGTTGTCTGAACTTGAGAGCGAGGTGAAGCCGTAAAGTTGTTTAGTGAGAAAAAAATTTGACTGGAATAGAAAATACAGCTAAAGTAAATTTAATTAAAACATTCGGTCAGTTGTATCAAATGTTCTGGCATTAGTTAGTCTTTAGATACTTATTCTGGGAGAAAAAAAGATTTAAGTTAAAACACGTATAAAAAATCACCGTTTTCATCTGCAATTAATTATTCCTCAATTAATTATTTATAGTCATAAATGTCATTGTTTTTCTTGTTTGTGTATTTTCTTTCTTAGTTATTTTCTTTATCTGGTATTTTGTTTCTTAAGTATAGTTTTTTTACTGGGTATTTATTTCCTTCTTATTTTTTTTTTATTTTGCACTTTTTGTAATAATTTATTTTACTAGATACTTCGTTTATTTTTTTAATGCGTACTTTGTTTCTTAAATTATTTCTTATTCGATATTTTGTTATTTTATTTACTGGGTATTATATTTTAATTTATTTTTTATGGATATTTTGTTTAACTTATTTTTCAGTGGATTTTTTTATTGGGCATTTTTTTATTTATTTTTTAATGGGTATTTCGTTTCTTAATTAATTTATAAAATATTTTCAATTCATGAATCATTTGTATCCCAATAAAGAGCGTTTGTTTATTTAAAAAATCGCACTAATCTGTTCCTAAGAACGAGTTGTAATTATTGATAAATCTGGGACAAAAGCGAGACTGTACACTTTAACTGTATGTAGGCCTACAATGTATATATGGAAACTAGCATAACAACTTTAAATCACAATATAACCAGTTTCAACATTTTACAAATCCTCCATTTTCTTTTGTTGTAAGAGATAAAAACCGGTTATTTGAATTTATGTCTGAAAGGCATGACGCTGTCAAGTCTGTTTACTTCCTTAGTCCCACAATATTTTTCGAAGTTGAGATCATGGAGTTGAAAGCCGCGGGGCCGATGACAAAGAATTCCAGCAAACAAAGAACTTAACCAGCAAATTACCATAAACTCAGAGCAGGCGGGATATGATTGCTTAAAACGGTTTGGTGAATCAGAAGGTCTACTCATATATCTGATAAATCGTTTATTGTTCGCAACGTTATCGTTTAATCTCCGATAAGATTTTAATAACAATGATTTACGTCATTTAATGTTTTAAGAAATTACTTTCTATTGCGCCATCACTTCCAAAAGGCTAAATAGAAATACATAAAATTGTTTATTTTGTTATAGCCCGAGGAGAGCGGCGTTGGGTATTTAGATAATAGATAACGCGTTGCCTAGTTTACTACTGTTGGAATATACAACACACTTGCACAGGAAAATGAGAACGAACGGAGTTTTATTGTAGTCTGGAGTCGCTTAGCAACGCGGAGGATGGCAAACAAATGTCACTCTATTATACTTTAAACTTTAAACATTCTTGTCATTCACGCAAAAACCCTGGCCCTACTGCGCAAGCGTCAGAATTTAGGTCACCGCCCCACCACCCTACCCTAATAATCCAAGTGCTTCTGTCCTAATCAGCGACCCCAGAATTAAATAGACTGGACAAGTCGAACACAAGAGTGAGGCCAGTTTTAGAGTCAAATACTCACACAATATGACGCATGCAAGTCGCGAGCCGCCGGCCGGCCGCCCTACATGTTGCCACATTACTCGCGAAACGAAGCTCGTATTCTAACTGTTGTATAATACAAACTACAATAGCTATTTTTTTTTAAATCGGAAAATGTAGATTTTTAGCTACATTTCTCTCGCTTGCATGACCCACCTGCCCTAAAGACAAAAAAATTTCTCGCAGTGCAATTTTTTGAAGTCACGAATTAAAAAGTTTAAAAATGTTTGGACTTTATTCGATTTTTGAAGTGCCAAACCATTTTTATTTTCAAATTGTGAACACACCATTAGCGTCCCACCGTATTAAACTGTAAGTTTGTCAAATTTCGAGCATTTTCAGCAATTGAAACCACGGTATATTCACTCCTCTCTAGGCTCGCTCGACGTTTCTATCCTCACACAAGATGGCTGACCTAGCTTCAATTCCCACAATGTACAGGCTTATGGCATGACCAGTATATTTAATTCTGTGGTCGCTGGTCCTAATCAATTGTCATTTCCTTGAAAATAATAGAATACCTACAGAATAGTATGTTTGCATTTGCTTCATTTCGGATGTTCGGGTAGGAACGAAGCACTCTATATCATTAGATTCGCAATTTTTATCTGTAATGAGTCATAAAAAAACCACTATTGCTACTACTGTATTATAAATATTCAAAGAAATTACCAACTTTGGCGAAACGATTAGATTCAGTACTTAACCGAGTAAAAACTATCACCAATACAAATCTTCCCTTTTCAGATAATCTATAGTATCTCTATAGTATGCTTTTTTAAATTCAGATCTTTATAATACTCATATTTAAGTTGTTATTCATTTTATATGAAGTTTTAATTTGTTCATATTCAAATACTTATATCACTGATACAAGGATGAGTTGAGCAATTATTTCAGAACTATTTATATTTTGGCAATGATTTTAATTCATCTACAACGCGGAATCAGTAGGAAATTGGACGTAGTAAGTATTAATTGGTACAGTATATTCAAATTAGGTTCATTAAATTATATTATGTTACAAATCATGTTTCTTGATTTAATTGCTTTTTGAATTAATACATCGCTAAGTACAAAACAACATGGCAAATCAAATTAAATAGTTACTTTTAAAACATTGTTCCTTCCACAACGTTGCAAAGTCATATAACTGTAGGCCTAGATACTAAAAATCCGATGGCAGTTTAAAACGTTTACGCTATGCTACTTTATAACCCCATTTCAGAAATATTTTTCTGCAATTCCCTATTCTTAAATATGGGCATACGGCTCCGTCTTTTTCTTGGTTAAAATGGCACGTGTTTAAATGCTTACAACAATGCTTAAAGTGCAAGTACGAACAGTGTATGTGTTTGAAATATTTGTCACTAATTCTACATACAGTATTATAGTAAACTTTAGGAGTTATAGTCGTGTTAGTGATATTTCGTGTGGAAGTGTAATTAGCGGAGTTAGTCCGATTACACGAAGTTTTGCAGTCGCACAGACTCTAGCTAAGTCGGGTACAATAACTTTCTTATGACGAATAAACTTGGACAACTAAAGCCGTTCGAGCACATTTAGAATTGGCACTAGTTCCCAGTTAACCTTGGCACTATCTCTAAACGTAAATGATTCATAACTATTTTGTTCAAAAACAAAGAATATTTAATACGTGACTCAATCGAGTAATGCGTTATAATATTTAATACAAACACAATACGCGTAAAAGTAACTAGGCCTTAATTATATACCGAGATAATTTCTGTTACTGAATGCAACATTAATTACTCAGAGAAAAGTTCATTAATACAGCGGTCTTGTTTGTTTAGGACTTATTGTTCTCGAGGTTTTATAAACCAAATGTGGGAACTATCTTAGAATTCAGATGAGAAAGTGAGACTTTAGCATAAATATTTCATTTACGAATACAGGTTAAGGTTGTGCGATGGGTTTACGACATATTTTTTTTTCATGTTTTTTTGTGTTGAAAACTATTAACCTACTAACATGTTATCAATATAAATTAGACAAAAAAAAATACAACGAATATTTTGCGAAATATGGGCTGTAAAAGTGCTCATTTTTCGACTTCTTGGGAAGAGTTCATCTATGTAACGGTTGAGCGTATGAAAACTAAATTTTTCAGTTATTCTTATTAAAATATGGTGATAAAAGTCCCATATTCTATTTTTTGAAAAATCACGTATTTCAACATTTTAAAATATTCAGTGAATTTTTACAAACGTATTAAAATAATTTTTAAGGTGAAAATTATAGCGTTTTAATCTATAACTCTTGAACTTTTTTTTACAAAAAACAACATAAGTTTATCTCAAATCCTTCAAGAAATAAACTCACCCTTAGGTTTTGGAAACCGCCTTCAACAAAATCGGGACGCAACCCTGCGCTCACTGCTTACCCATTCCAATATTTCTCCTCCTTCCCCTTTTGCAAACCTCCCCAGTCTACGCTCTCTTGCTGTGACTGCGGATGTTGGTTGTTGTGCCGAATCGCAAGGGTTTATGGAAAGAAAGCTTAGTCATTCAAATTGTATGGTACTGACATCTTATTGCAAGGCATCTTTAGATAGATCAAATATTGACGAATCCCATGGTAGCTTTATAATTTTGATCAAAATATTACTGTAGATGGTCTGGGACGTTGAATAAGTGGGAAATAACAGTACAATTAATTGTATTCGAATCCACGCGTGGAATCAGGTTTACAGAAATCTACAATTTTAAAACGACGATTACATACGTAAATATACGTTTTAGAAAGAAATTATAAATACGAAAATTAAAGTTTGATGCATGACCTTTCCAATGGTGTTTGTCTTTTTGAGATTGAAAGATTTTTAAAGGGTCAAATATTCAATACAATCACTCGTTACAAATGTGTTGGAGTGACGGTACATTATGTACCGTCTGCCGGTTCTAGGGTTAAAATAAAAAAATATTTTATTGTATTAAATTATTTTTGTTTAATTTTTATCAAATTAATTTTTTCTGTACTTGTTTTTCAAGCAAAGTTTAGATATTTTCTTCTATTTTAGTATATTATTCTAATCACGTTATTTAACAAAGTTTAGGACATTAATAACATTTAGTATATTATATCTCATTGTAAAAGGTAACGTCTAAAGTTATAAAAGAATTAAGTAGCATGCAATGCAGTTTTCATTGATTATTTTGTGTATTTGCATTTATTTCTACCTGGCGAACAATAATTTCAAACTCCCAAAAAAGTGGGTCTTTTATGTATGTTTGTAACTGCATTTATTTCTATATTGTAAGACATGACCTTTTTGCGATATGAAGCCGTTTCCAGACTTTTCAAACACTCTGAATATAGAATTCTCAAAATATTGTTTTACTTTTAATTACTTATTTATGTATACACGATAATAAACTTTAAAAAGAGTAAACAAAATTTAATTGCAACATTCTGTATAAGTTATCATAAAAATGTACATAATAACTTAATTAAACCTATTCAAGCAAGAAGGGCGAATTTCAAGTTATTATAGGTCTACTATTGTTACAAGAAGGCCTAATACTTGTCTCATAATTCGCCAGTTTAATCATTGATTGATTTTTGCGTATTTTTAAAACAACTTTCGTTTATATTTAATCCTAAAGACATGCAAAGCATTTATTATTTCTGTAATTGTATTATGTAACCAGAAGTAATCAATTATAATCAACAAATTCCCCAGAAAACAGAAAAAGCAACTAAATTCCATGTAAAGTGAATGAGGATTAGAAGTTTATACTCGCGGCCACGAAATTAGGCGGGTGATAGAAATTGCGGTGTTGCTGGATATGTAACTAGCCTAGCGACGGAAGGTCGAGATTCGCCTACTCCACGCACGAATTGGCAACACTAAGGCATTGTCCTGCGTGAGCGACGGGGTGCGAGCGACGCGAAAATAACAAACTGGGTTATCTCCCAGGAGTGTCCTACACTGCGATCAGAGCGATAAAGCGATGTTTGCGCGACGGCGACAAGAACAAAATATTTGTTTCAAATCGCCTCGGTCGCTCCGTCGCTTGTTCATACTGCGCATTTCCTGAGTGCATCAGATACGGAGTAGATCTACAATTAGTTGTCACTGGTTTTTTCTTTGTCACTTTTTTATGCATTTAATGTTATATTTTCCACTTTTGTATTGTATATCATTTATTTTTCACATTGGTTTTGAATGTCATGTTAAAACTGGGCATCTTTGTTCAATTTTCGGATGTATTTAATTTATATTTTTTACTTTTATATCACATGTGTACTACTATAACACAATTACATTACTATGCATATACAAAACCAGCTAGTTAATTCTCTAAACAGTCGTTCTTCCACGGAGATTGTTTTTTGGAAATTCCTTTCTTTATATTTTATTTCACCTCGTATGGCATCAGCGATATAAAAAAATGTGCTTGGTAGCATTCCAGTATATGAATGAAACAACTCAGGTCCATTTTGACAGGTTTTCAGTTTATGGAACAGGTGGTGATATTCTCCGTAACAAGTCCTCTCTAAATAAATATCATTAGTCGGTTTCCTACACAATTCTTGAACAAGCACATATTTTAAGTAATGTTGCTGACTGGCCTTATTTACGCTTTCATCGCCAGATCGCTCACACAGGACAAAACGGTCGCGCGCCCGAATCGCTCGTCGCTCGCGTCGCTCGCACCCCGTCGCTCACGCAGGACAATGCCTAACCGTGCAGTGTTGCCTTTCTGCCTGGCTACTCGGTAGGGATAAGCAATGAAATTGTTTTCCTATAAAAGTGTTATCGACTGGCACAGACTGTTATTAGTTATTGTAAATGCTATTAACTGACTTCGTTTTTTAACTATCAAGTTGCTTATAACTTTACAGTTATTGTAACGTCTTAATTACCGGTAACGTTTCAAATTTATGTATATTTTTGACAAAATGATTTGTATGTTTAAAAAGAAAACAACATTTTTTGACTGTATGAGAATAATAATTTACAATATGTTCAAAAAATTAGTACCAAATAAATTTAAATTTATGTTAGATATTTAATATTTTAGCGATAAATAGGAATCCATTAGGCAAAACCTATATTGGGCATTCCTACAAAAGAAAAAGTTTAAAATGTACTCTAAATAGAGTCACTTTTATAAATTAAATATAATTATAAATTAATATAATTACCATTTAGAGTGTGCATCGTGATGTTGCCCTCGAAACTTAAGTTTATGTATGTGCAGGTTACTTGTTGTGTTTTATGTGTTTTTAATATAAATATTTAACGACCTCCAACGGAGCAGATTTGAGTTAAACTGATGATGGGACCACGGACCCGAAACGCGTATTAACTTACAAAATAAACGAAGTCACAAGACGGATATATTATAAAAGGTAATTATATTAGTTTAAAATTATATTTAATTAATGATTTTTCTTTAAATTGGTTTTCCTATAAATTTTAATTAGGCTACTGTACTTTGTATACAAACAGAATCACTTATAAATTTTGTAAATTATATGTAAATATAGAATACTGTAAATACATTGTAAAAACGAGATATAGGAAAATTATGGGAAGTAAATGTTCACGACCGTGGTGTCTTCAATCTCGCACATGTTTCCTGTGGGGTGTTAAATGAACAACAAAATGAATAAAGGCTTAAAAATACTTTCTTACGAAAATACAATTTTTAATTATTTTTTTATTATTAAAATGTAGCCTACATTTCTTATTCACACACAGTACGAGTTAGTTCGCTTCAGGAATTAACTAAAAAGTCTAAAAAACGTTGTTGGAATTTTATTAAGATAAGAAAAAAATAACTGGAATTATGGCTTAACGAAAAAAATAATGGTATCATCATCATATAATATGTAAAGGAAATGTTGTCTATAAACATTTAAATTATTTCCATTTTTACTCTTGAATATAAAATAGCAACTTACAACATTAAACAAGGG
>JAGFPH010000305.1:480187-502199 GCA_018207615.1 Philaenus spumarius
TATCAAACAACTGTACTTCGGGAGTTTCGGCGCCGCACCTCCTCGCGCTCATTTAAAAAACGAATTCATAATGATGTAATCATTTTATCACAAATCGGTGAATTGGATAGTTTAGATCAATTCATTGGCTACAACTTTCCCGCTGGAAGTTTGTTTATAACCCAAAAATAAAAAATTTCCTCGCTTAGTAACTTTTCCATGTCAGTCTGTGATAACTCTCAAATATTTTCAATTATTAAAATTCGAAATACCTGTGAAAATAAAAGTTTTTTATACTGTTAGAATCCGTACTGTATGTAGATTAAGAATATCTAAATTGTATTTTACTGAAGCATTTCCATCGAGTTACAACAGCGAGTAAACGACTGCGCGCACATTACTCATATACTACCAGCTAGTGCGTGTCAGCATGGTGACGTCAGAGTGAAACTGGCGGCACAGTGCCGAGATCAAAGAAACGGTTTAGCCCTTGTTATAGAGCCCTGGATTTTACGTACTTTATCGATGTTTTATTAGAGTCAGCCAATCCGAGATGGGTTAGTCAACCTTCAAGCCAATCAATGTTTAATGTTGTTAAATCACACACTTGATTCAGCAGTCAAACAACTTGTTATACATTTAGAAATAGAGAAATCTGTATGTTCAAGAGTAAATATCAATAATAGCCACAATCAAGGCTCTACTACATCTCATATTTTTTACCCCCGTCTTATAATTAAACTTTTATTTTAAAACCACGGTTATAAACAGGGTTTCCTTTCTTTACTGCTAATCATATCAATTATTTATTACACTAACAAACCAGAAAAATGCGATTTTGACTCATCGAGCGCTGTCCTTTCCGCTACAGTCTCGAAAATATTTTCAGAATTATATTTATATCAACACATCATATACGGAATACACCAACCTATCCATCTATCAAACAGTAAAATGGTGGGATTACCCGTGGAATGGAGATTACGATTCCCAAACACAGTATTACCGTATAGGCCTACAACACGAATGTTAAACATATTTTATACTCCGTTTCAAAAAGTTTGACTCCGTTTTAGTTTTGATGTAAAGTAAATGAATACATCTACACCCAGCGTTTTTTAATTTTATTTTAAAACAAATTTATTTTAGCTGTAATAAGCATAACTTTGGAAATTAACACTTTATTTATTATTTAGGTATACAAAACAACTACAACATTTTATTTATACTTAATTAATTTTTAGGCTAATAATTGCATTTTGTTCGAATTTGAAGTTGTTTTTGTGTAAAATAATAAACTAATTTCAAACTGATGTTTAACATGCGAAAGGGATTGGTAACATAGTTAAGAAATTATTGTAATTCCTCCCCAAAACCATAGAATTTCCTTATTTTTTAAATTGGGCCATGTTGGTATGAAAATGTACAGCGATAAATGATTGTAGGTTTAACATTGCTCCATCCGATATTATACTGTATTCGTTATATATTTACAAGCTAACTAGTTATATTAGTTGTATTTACCAGCCATTTAAAAGTATTTATAAGCTAATTAGTTATATTTTAACCCAATGAGTTTTATTAGTTATACTAAATTAAGACAATTAGTTATATCTATAACACGATGTGTTATATTTAGTTAGTTATACTTCTTCTATTTTATAAGCTAACTGGTTATATTTATAAGCCTATTAGATATAATTTTATATTTATAAGCTAATTGGTTATAAGTCTTTTAGTTATATTTAATATATTTTATAAGCCAGTTAGTTATATCAGTTATATGTTATATGTATAAGTCACTTAAATTTTGTATTATAATAAGCTAGGTAGTTAATAATATTTTAAACCAACCACTCACGGCTTTGCCACTAAGAAGGATGTTGAAAGTTGTACGTTTCAAAATGCCAAACAGATAACGGGACTTGTTGTTTGCTCACAACTCATAACGACGAAGAATGTAATGATTTTTACTGCGCGGTTAACATTGTAAGCTGGCGACACTAATCAATCACAGTGACTGTGCGGAAACCCCTTTGTAAACAGTTCCTCACAGTTTGCTTGTTTTCAATAGTTATCAATAATATGTTTATTTTCAATTAAATAAATATTAAGAAATTGCTCCAGTAAAACCGATTTTTGCAGAGTATTGTTTACCAGTCAGAAATAACACCTGTCATTTTATGCCTCACAGCTAGCTAAATACGATTTGTATTTGGTTTTAAAATTGTGTAATATTGGATGACTTTTTAAAGAGATTTAAATATATACAATATTGGACTAATATCGAACAATATAACAAGTTGGGTGGGGAATTAAATACGTAAACACAATAAATGTCTAACATCGATTTTACCTAAACCGTTTAAATATAATTTAAAAACATAAATCTTTAAAATTACACCATTTTGACACGTAAATCTATTGACATGGTATTTTTTTAATAATAACACCTATGCCTACCAGGTTTTAATTCTATAAATTCGCAAGCTTCAAAAAGATATTAAACCTATTAAACGTTATAAGAATAATGAAACATTAACTTATTTGAGGCAGGGCAATTCTCCGTGTTACAAATGTACAATTTAGACAAATAATCGTAGAATTGTAGAATGTTAGTGAATGACTTTTCCGTGAAATCATTACACCGGGAAACTCTGCAAAGATAAAAGTTAACCTTGGGTAGTGCGAGGCCACTGGTAAAGTAGAACAGGTGGCTACAATCGAATGTCTTGTTTAACAGCTGACCACACGTCTTGTTAAGTTAGGCGTTGTAGTACGACACGTGGTATTACTGTTGTTATGTCATGTATTAGGAATGCTTCAGATTTCAAACGAGGAACAGTAAAATGACGAAGTTTTATGTCTAAAGAAATTTACTGTTTTCTTGTTAAAAGAATTATTAACTCGAATAGGGCTTAATATTATACCAAGCTGACATTACAAGGCACAGCTTAAAGGTTATACACGGCAAAACAATATAACAGCAATCATGGCAGACAAAATGTTGCATAAATTTTAAAAAAATCCTACCTACTTTATTAAATAAAATTTATGACTGTTTAGAACAAAATTAGGACAATATTTGGCTAATACAAAGCGTTTTAGTTCATCAACTCAATGAGATTGTTGTACCTTGAAGCACAGAGAGAAGATCAGATAAAGATTAACCCTCACCAAAAAGTGTTATCAAAAATGTGTAAATTAAAACATCTCACTATATAGACTACCCCTACGGTAAGTTCAACGTGTGTTACACTTCAGTTAGACATCTGTGAACATATTATGATGAATATATTTTATTTATGCATGCAGTTGCATTTACAAAATTTCTTGCAATTTTACATAACATAGACTTAAAATTATATTCTTATCAGTAATTCTTCAACTACACTTCTAGCTTGTTACAATAATTAATGTACCTGATTGAATTTGAAACTCAAATAGGTGAGAACGTGGTAAAAGCAGAAGAGACGAACGTACAGCGTTTGCCTCTTGTCGCTTGGCAACGACTAAACAGGGGTGGAGTTGGGAAGGGGGGGGGGCTGATAATCAAGGCAGAAGTTGATGTTGACTATTGCTTTCTACCGAATCCGATCTGAGCGTAATGCTTTTAGATCGCCGAATGACTTGTAATCAAAGTATTGCAACTCTCAGTAATTGTGAAAACAACTGTAATTTTTGCTTACTTAAGTAAATAATTAACAACAAATTGTCTCTTAGTTTCTTCCTACGTCATAGTATAAATAATAATACAAATTATAAAATAAAAGAAGATTAACTCAATACAAAATCACCCAATGTTTTATCTAAAGTCGCACAATTTTAATTACATGCTCTACGTACTTACTGCAAAGAATGGTGCATCGTTAGAAGATAAAACAGATAATTAATTACGTTACGTTAAACGAACGCGACATTGTACACATGTTATACATCGTGATGTACACTCTTTGAGACAGTCGCGTTCTAAGAAAGGTTTTAATAAGTTTAAAAAAAATTAATGACTAATATCTGCTGACGGGAGAGGGAGGACAGATAAAGGTCATGAAGCGTATAAAATGTCTAATTGTACTTTAATTTGTTTCATCTTTATTAGATTTTGTAAAGTATAAACGAAGCACATTTTGTAGCTGCGGCAAAATGTTGTCCTTCTATCTTTGTCATTATAGACATTTAGAAGTTTAGAACTGCTTTCAGTTCAAGAACGTAAAAAAAGGGTGCTTTGACAAACGAAATGTTAAAAAAATATGTTGTTTATATTCTGAAAAATTTTACTGACAACTAATAAACATAATACGCAGACGTTATCCATATTTTAAATTATTATTTACAACCGATAGTTAGTTTAGTTTTATTGTCCACAAAAACAAATTTGTGGATTTTTGTCTGAGTAAATGGTTTTTTTCTACAGTAAATTACTGTTTTTTATTCTTGTCAAAAAAAACAATTAACAATAATAGAAAAAGGTAAATGTTTATAGTATGTCTCATAAATGGAAAGTGAAATATTAAAACTTATTTTTAAATGGGATTTCCCTTTAAAATAAGAAAGAAATATTCACATTTTTAGTATATTTTCTTACATTGCATTTCTATAATTTAAAAATATTCGCGTTAATTCGCATAAAATTAGCTATTTAGCGACATTTCTTTTAGTTTGAAGAATGTACCTAAAAACATAATAAATAGTCATAACACTCTGCAGTTTATGAAAACTTTTGTAAAAATCAATTTACTTGACAAAGTGGAATGAAGACTACGCTTGATTAAGTATTGAATGGTCAGTGTGCGTGACACGTGAATGAGTTAGTAGCACGAACATTATAACAACCGTGAACAGGAGCAAAGACCCTGACTATAAGTGTAAAGCAGGTATAGTCACAATTAATTAAATGTCTTTAGACCGGTACATTCGTACAGGAGAATATTTTGCCTACAAGTGAGAAATGTTGTCAAATCTGTCATTAAAGACGAAATGAAAAGAGGAATACTTCTACTTTCTGTATATTATCGTTAACCATCACCTTTATTGTTCGATTTGACAACACTCACGTGTTATTCATTTACAGTTAAATAAATGTGTGAATATATATTACTAGGAGAGACCATTGCTTCAGTATTTCACTGAAGATATAATAAAAAATATAATAAATAATAAAGATAATACATTTTGGAAATAACTTTCCTAGGGTTTAACTTGTACTAGACCTCCTGTTTACACAACAATGCCGTAACTCACCGCAAGGACCCCTCATTAAATGTATTTCATTTCCGGAACCTTAAAGCTGGTTCTAGGAAATAATGTAGTTATTTTAGCATTGTGACTATGTTTTGAAGATCTTACATGAGGATTGTGGGCTTCGCCGAAGAGCTTGACAGGTAATTACCATGTTTAATCATCGACCGGAAATAACTTCGACCACAATAATCCCAAGTCAGGTAGATAGATTTGTTAGCCAATAGTCAGTTCTCCTTCTGTAGTCTGCAGAGGCTACAACATTCGGAAATAAATATCTAATACCAATGTATTCACAAATATATTTTCAACGTGTTTGTAAAAACTACAATTTTTTCATGTGCATCTACTTTTACCTGTCTTCCAAATTTCAGATTTAATTATTTACTTGTTTTTATTCATACGAACACATACAACGTTAAATTTTATTATTATATAGGGATTTTCTCCAAAAATGTCTAGTATATACAATGATAACCTCAGATAATTACAGCTGTCTGAACAGCTCAACCCGAAAATACGGTCGGTTCACTTTTATCAAAATTAAAATAATTTCCTTAAACTTTCTTCAAAAATCAATCAAGTATGATGTACTAGGATGCTTTGCACGCCATCTATTGCCTTTCTCCACTCACATTTTTTATAAATTTTTTAAAGTAAAAGTGCATAACGTATAAGTAATCATAACCTCAACACTAAGATAGTAAATAAATGTATAATTCAAACTATCAAGTTTACGATGTATAACGGGAGTTGGAATAAATGTTGAAAATAACCAGCTTGACTTAGGCCTTTCTAAACAAAATCCTAACCTAAAAATTAGAGTTATAAATCATTTCGAAGTATAAAATCAGCTATAAATGGAAATGCATCTGAGAAACAGCCTACACGTCAGTTAGGTAAACAGCTGTGATGGACTGAAATTGTCCAATCAGCCGAGCTGTGTATTTTAAATAGATTACAATAATTTATAAGAAAATTGTTGAAATTACTTGTAAATTTCAGTATTTTTTCTTAAACTTAAGGCATACCCATTTTATTGATATATAACACATAGGCAGTAACTGCAGCTTTCTCAGTTACTACAGGAATAGTGGATCTATTTGGAATAAAAATAGACCGATTGTTAAACTTAATCAGATTTTTTTATTTTAGAAGTCTTTTTTAAAAGATTACTCTATTGCTACGCATTTTCTCTATGGAATGAAATTAACGAATTTGAAATTTCTTTATTGACTCAATTTGTAAAAAGCCAATTTGGTCATACACTAATAAAAAAACACACTATTTTGGTAAAGTGATATATAAACCGGAGTCAATTCCTCGTTAAATGGGTTAAGTTTAAGATTCCCAATTGCAATGGTGAACTGAATACTTAACTTATTCCATTTTAGCATTGTCTAATACTATTTTGAGGCATATACAAAATAAATAAGGCATGTCATAGATGCAGCTAGACGTAAGAAGATAAATTTACATTCTAAACGATATGTATTTTATGTATTTGTATTGTACATACTCTTTGGATACTGAAGTATACAAATACAATTGCATAATGGTGGCTAATTATAATCATTTGTCGACCTTTCCGCGATTTGTCGGCAGAGTAGGAAAGGAGAGGGGAGTGAAGACAAGGTCATTGGCCTTAGAGAAATCGACCTTCGTAACTCCACTGCTCACCTAGATCCAGCCAGCCACGCCGCTTAGGAATGTCGTATCTAACGTAATCTGAGGATTGGACTTTTATTATAAATTATTTTCTTTGTAAAATACTACTGATTACAATAATTATTTTCTTTCATGAATGTAGGATATAAAAGGTATTTAGAGTCTAGAAATATTTTATTACAAACCTTCCAATGTCGTTTTCAACGGTTTCTAAAGATTGGTTTCTACACACATATGTATTCTACTGGCATTTAAGCGCTTTTCCAATGCACAATAATTGCATATACTTCTTCTTTTTTTTTTCAACGTATTTAACGAAATATTTTTAATTACCTTTACACACTATATTTTTACATTTACGTATACAGTATACCACTTTATTCAAAATTATTACTACTGTGAGAAACTTTAGTAATTATTTATGTTCTAGTAATACATAAAAACAAAAATTTATCTATTTTATCGTTGTTTACTACGGTTAGCACTAATCCCTTCCTGAACTAAGTTATGTATTATCATTTCTAGGATAATATAAACTTTTTTAAGTACATTCATTGTCTTCTGAATGAAATGAGCGGATGACTGTGTTGTAGAAGCTGTCATTGAAATAGAGAAAAAAATATTGGAAAACTGAAGTTTTGGGTGACTTTTAACTTTATTAATGTATTATTCACGCTTACGAAACCTTTCAAGATAGTATGCAACATTATTGAATTAATAAACTATTAGACCCAAAAGTTTACGAGTTAAAATTAGTTTCTCATAATTGTTAGCGGTATACAATGTTTTCAATCGTCCACTCACGTAATTTATATCTGACAGCAAATCCAATCCATCACTGCAAACTACATCGTAGACCAGTGACTGTTTTGTAAAAGCTTAAGAAATATTCAAATTCAATTACACCAATGGATTCGACATATTTTCCACAATTATTTCATAAAAAAAAACTATTTCTGTTATTATTGACCGAGCTAAGCGAAGTCTCCGTTTTAGCTCGACCGTTCGACATTTCGTCTGTGTGTCTAACTGTCTGTCTCACGATTACAGCAAAACGCCTTTACCGATTTTGATGATGTTTTGCATGAATGTTCCTTATTCCTAGGCCGAGTCATGTATATATACGGTTTTTTCATTTTTAACCCCTTAAATGAAATAAAAATGGCGGCCGTTTCTCTCAGTGTAAGCTTTTTTCCAAAGCCAGTTTGTTGCTTCCCGTAAGTCGAATTTTAAAATTAATAACATTTTGCACGTAGCAAATGTGATTTTCAACAAAATTGTATTCTTGATTTTTTTCCGGTAATTGCATTTCTAACGGTAAGCTCACAAAACGGCCGTAAACTTCAAATTTGTTAAAAATCGTCCAAGTTTTTGAATTTCAACTATGTTTTTATACGTTTATTCTAAACCAATTCAAAGGTGTTCCATAGCTTTTTTGTAGATAAAGGTTCAAGAATTCATATAGTATGCCAGTAAAAAGTTATTAGCTCAAGAAACAATCATGTTTTCATGTTCCTACTACAAGACTGTTAACAAAACTAGGCCTGTTTTGAATAGTGATTTAGGAATATATCCTTTGCCCAAAAATTACATATTATTATAAGAAAGTGTAGAGGATAAATCAAAGAACTGAACTGTATACTTGTAAATTATTATTTCATAAAAGTATTTGACTTGGCTTTACTTGAATTACAAAATGAAATGAAACAAATGAAATCTCGCAGCGATAAAGGACACACAAAACATGACCATTGGACATCGTGGGAAGTGTTGGTACATGGGTTGAGATCACTATCACGACGCTTTAACATCGTTTGTTTTCACTATTTGTAATATTGGAATATGATATAGAACTGTAAATGCATTGTTAAGTTTTAGTTATTCAAGTATGTAAATATTTAATTCTGTGTTTTCCCTTAATAACGCGATATTTTTAGCTACCTTACGCATTATTAACCTAAATAAAACACAATGCACCCTAAAAGAAAATCTTTAGCCGTTAAAGCTCAAGAAAAGAAAAAAAACGAGAACTAGAAACCCCGGAATCGCGGGAATTGCAAAATAATGTTTCACTGGCTAAACCTTCTGCTTACTTCCTTACTGGCACACTATTTTAAACCTATGGTCAAAACCACATTTGTTATTTCAACGAGCAAGGTTTACTGTTCACAGAACTACTAGTTAACGTTAAAAGTATTTCAATTTAAAAAATAAGTTTTCTTTCGTAATGTTGTCGAGTAACAACTCTTAATTATATTAGTACTTGTACTGCTTGTACATTTTTATGTGCCTAACACCGAGTTGCAATACAACTCCAGTAGCCCTCCTTCACGACGCGCGAACGGGTTTCACACAATACACTTTGTCGGCACAATGTTGTATAAAGGTGATATTGATATTTTAAAGTATTCACGGAGTAGAAACATCTGGCTTCCAAACTTCATTTGTTTAGTGCATCAGCTGAGCAGGTTTGTGCCTCGTGGAGGGTGCATATTACGAGGGAGTGATGGCGGACGTTGGCGGCTCGAATCATTTATCTTATCGAGCTTTCTCCTTTACACAAAACAGCTGTGTTACTCCATCAGGAAACATCAAATTTACTATCGACTGTTTTATTTTTCATTTATTGCTTTCAAAGGATTGTCAGATGAGGTTGATATATAAAACTAGCGTAGTTTCAAATATGCCATTTTAAACGCAATATTTACCATAGCACAAATATTTATCAATTTTGAAGACTTGAAATTTTAAAAGTTTACTACTATTTAAATAGCTTAGAAGAGTTTAAAAACTTTGGGGTTTAATGGGGACGGGGTTTATGATAACATAAGATAACGGTTATTCAATAAACACACAAACACACGCACGAGATGTACAAAATAGGAGAAGTGCTATTTGAAGAGAGAGAGATGTCAGATTCAATTGCTGCTGGGACCAAAATATTTTCAGGTTACATAACTTAAGGCTCGGCTCCCTACATTCAAAACGGCGAAGTTGGGTACCAATTTCAATGTTAAATAATCCAAATCATTCCTTCACTATTAAGCATATTTTTGTGTTGTTTTTGTCAAAAAACGAAAGCTGTATTTTTACTTTCCTTACCCTATACTAGGTAAGGTAAGTATTGCGATCGACCCAAAAATTCGATGTCGAGTTTTCATAATATCTTTACGTTTCAAGGCCCCCTGGGTCCAAAAAATGGATTTTTGGCAATTGGTCTGTCTGTGTGTCTGTGTGTCTGTGTGTGTGTGTGTGTGTCCGGAGTGCACAGGGCAAACGGCTGGACGGATCGAACTGAAATTTACAGGATATCTTCAAACATGTAAACAATTAAACCCATGTAAATTTGAAGCAAATCGGAGGTGGTGTCTTACCGTGGGAGCAGTTTTTAGCACATTTTTGGTATTTACTCCAAATTCCCTCTAACGATTTTGATTAACCTTTGCTAACATACTCTACTCCGACCCCCTTAACACCCTATGTACGCGAAAGACCGTTAAAAATTCGTTGAAAAAAGTTATTACAAAAACCAAGTTATTTTGTTTTTATCTCTGAAATGGCTGCTCCTATCGACTTGAAAATGGCCTCATTCGATTCAGCGTCCAAAATAATGTCAAAAACGATACCCCACTCAACTTTTTCCATTTTTTCAAAAATTGCCCACAAAAAGGGCGTTTTTGGGGGTAAAAATGTATTTTTTTAAACTAGCCGTATTTGGTATCAAATTTGACATTTTGTGAGGTTAGAAATCGATTGAGACGTAAATCAGGTCCGTGGGATTAACCGTTTTGAAGTTAGTACCGCTTTCTTCGAAACGGATACTCCTATTAACTCGAAAATGGTATCATCAATCTCTCGCTCGAGAAATTTGATAATTGATACAGCATCTATTTTGGTAAGGAAAGTTGTGTGATGTGCACACCAGATGTTTTTTCTTAAAGTAAAATAGATTGTGGGTGTTGATTACTAAGGTTTTTTGCAATATCTCTTTTTACAACTGAGTAAAAAATTAATTAAGTTTACTATTTTTTACTATTTATATCATACGTTTATGAAAACAAAACGGTTTTTGAAAATGTATTTAGCAATAAACATCCGTATATAACAGTACTTCAAAATGAAACCAAATTTTTAAATTTATTCTACGAATTAACGGGAAAATATGACTTATTCTGTAGCATTGCTCTTATGGGAATCAGATTCATATGGCGGGCAGGGTAGCGCCCCCTTAAATTTGAATTTTTTTTACAATCTATAAAGAAATATCCGCAAGCAGTGATGGCGTATATTAGCAAACTCAAGAAACAACACTTTAAGTTTGGTCATCCACATTATAGCAATATTATTTATTTGAAACCACAATTCATAATTAATAAACAAGATAATATTTCCCAAACTATAAATAAATGCAAACAAGTTAAGCACATCTATACATAACTATTGAGAATAATGGTTACTTTCAAGTTGAACAAATTTAATTTCGAATACATAGGCTTAGCCTAATATGTAAGGTACACTATTTACTTTAAAGAAGCAATCCATTGTGTTCGTTTTCACCAGAAATAAAAAATTTAGCCTAAAAGAAACAGTTTGAAACACAAATTAAGCACTGCGCACAATCATTACCAAACTGATCCAATTGCTGTGGTAAAAGTACGGACCAGAATAATTAAAATCTCTTTATATAAAATCTAAACTAATTGATAAATTAATTAGGACAACAATAGTTACGAGAGTAGTTAAAGCTATTGAGTTTAAAAATCGCACAAAGCCGTTTTTAATGAATGATATAAACTACGTTATGCATTCAACGAATCATTACTGCAAATGATTATTGGCATCTAAATTAATATATTATAAGTACACTTTTGTATAGGCCTATTGCTTGAGGCCAAAATATTTTCAGGCTGAAGATTAACTTCATCTATAATGTATAATTTAAACTGCTAAACAAAATGAAAACTGTCAAAGGATTATAAAACAATTATCTAAGTAAAAGGAAGCAATACCAGATGGCAAAACAACAGTTGCCGTTTCATGTTTTGAACTAAAACCATAGTAGACATACACATTTATCTTTTGGGTGATCGTCTGATATTTAGCAAGTACATATAAAGCTTGAAACGCACAAATGTTTTTGTGTGTGGAAACCTTAAATTTTCATTTATAATAACATTTTTTTAAACATAAACTCATTTTACCAGCTTTTAAAACACTAGTAAAATTTTCATCAAATCTGGATAAGTAGATTAAATCGAAACAAACACACAAACACTTTCCTCTTTGTAATATAGTATCGATTGGCATATCTAGCAAAGTTAAAAGTTGGCAGTAATCACAACTAATTATTTATGTTTATGGTTCATTATTTTGGATGAACTTGAACGGTTCAATATTTTAATAACAATTATATATTACATTTACTGTCGGTGAATTATAAACAGCGAACGTAAAATCTAATTTCAAAACAGAATAACTCGAATATCACGGAACAGAAGGAAAACGGGCTCTATAATTAGAGAAGAGAAGAGAACCGTTATAAGCTCTCATTACAGCTTGAACGTGGCCGAGCTGAAACCCTTTTGTCTCATGAATACACATTACTTGAATCAGTTACCCTCCTACATTACTTGGTAATAACTTTAAACCGGACATCAAAAGTAGTTTTGTCGTCCACTTTTCATTTGTTAATATTGTTTTTCTTTCTTTCTGCTAAGAAGTTTTGTATTAAATCTGTGCAAAGTGAAATATTTTGCTGACATAAAATTAATCACAAAGAGTTGTGGATCTTGTAAACTAGGTGCCGGGTAAAATAACGTATCGATTTTACGGTCTCCCTTAACGCGAGTTTTAACTATCTAGCATTGCACACTTTTTATTAAGTCGATTTGACTTTTATTGCCTAATGTCTTTACTGTATGCTTCTAGTAATTGTAGATTACGTGATAACATACGTAACTTTATAAGGAGTAATTATATACAGTAGGTTATTATTTTACTCAATTCAGGTCTACCTATATCAACAATTTATTTTGTTTTATTATTTTTTTACTGTACTATATTTTTTTGCGAAACATTTAAAACAATTTAATTTATGCCAGTTGGACTAATAAATGATGACCTGAGGCCAGCGAATAGAACAAGTTAATAAAACGCCAGAACTGGATCACGCAACTGTGTTGGAGGTTCCAAATATAGCCGCCTGATCGATCACCTTTATCCACTGCGCCACTATATAAATCTAATTAATAACAGATCAGAGCGCTTACTCAAATTTAACACTAATTTTTATCAGCCCGAACAAGTTATTCTACACATAATATCTAACTGGAACAAGGAAAGTGTAACGTTTGAATACAAAATCAAGCAAGCGGCTTGCCACATTGAACAGCTAGTATACGGGTAAACTACTCTCCCCTACACAATTTCTTAACACAGACTTAGCAACGTTATCTCTGTTGTAACTAGGTTCTCGCGGGTTACAGTAGTGCGTGTTAATGAATACATTTTGGTGTATCACTTTTTAGAAAGGCACTGGGTTTTCTGCTATAAATCTCTGGTATTGAGCTCTTTGGAACGTCTGTATCTCCTTGGTTGCTCATTTTACACGAATGCATTTGATGAAATAAGTATTAAAAGTAAAGAATTTAGTGGTTTTATTTATATTAAAAAATATACGTATTAATAAAATCCTGTCGGTAAATTTTTGTTCCAGACGAAAGATAAAAATCCTTTTTGTGTGGGTCTGGTAAGGAACTCAACTTTGTATCGAACTGTTTAGATGGTGTACAATAATGGCACCATCACATCTGATTTTGTCGGAGTTTTACTTTCAACATCACGGTTTAACCCAATCTCGCCACTCATAGGCCTACCTCACAGTATTTTGGAATGTAGCTAAAGTGTAGAATTCAGACAAAGAACAGGTAGAACTCGCAGACGGCAGGTCAGACTTTCTACCTGCTCTTTTGTTACCGAGGGAAAGCCAAAGAAACACCGAGTGAGCCCAAACCCCTCCCCTCCCTTGCTCCCCCACCCATCAAACAACTTATGAGTCACATTTTCCCTTCCTAATTCATCTAACCCCTAAGAGTGATGCATTATTCAAATGTATGGGTTTGATCCTCCTTACTGTGAATTTCATTTGTTTAACTATATAAAACCCTATCAGAAAAAAAATATAATATTATGATTTCTATTTTGAATAAAGAGTCCAAAGAAAGGTTTTTTGTCTTTTAATCGTTCTAAGCGGCAGCCGTTTAAGACTCTGTTACAGTAAATAAGTGCTATTAAAAACTATATAATATAACCATGAAACCTAATCTTAAAATGGGATCGATTGGTACATACTAAAAACAAATGAGTTTTATATAAATACCATGTCACTCAGCTCAAAATTGTGATCGGAAGTTTAAATTCCTATTTTTATTTAACCTGTGCAAACGTCTTTTTACAATTGGAAAGCCGTTAGTACTTAAGAGTCAGTAATACAGTACTTGCAAGAAGGGGAACTATGAACGTAATTTATTTAAAGGAGAAAACAATCTACCAAATGAGTTCTAAATAATAAAATTGTTTTTAAAATAAAATTGTAACACTATTTACATCGTATTTACGTTTTTTAGGGAATTTACACTACTTCACGAATAAAATGTTTTTCTTTAAAATAATTATATCCGGAAGAAATACCTTTTCTTTCTTTGGCCGTTCATCCTTGATGTTGATTAGAGAATAACCGATAAAACAAAAAAACTATAATAAACTACGTTGTTTAAAATGAATTTAATTTGTTGCAAAATTTACTTCTGATAAAAACGCAACGTCAAAAGGACATTTGTATTATAAACATGAAAACAATTTGCTACCTTTACCAGTCCCGTTCTTCTGAGAATCTCAGTGCGTTTAATTGCTTTTATCCGTCTTAATTTCATTTGGAGCGAACCTGCTCAATTAGCCAACAGAAGACAAGAATAACTAAAGATAAAGTCAAGTTACTTTCTTTATAATAAAACACTTTGTACTTGTATTATTGTAAAATTGAATTTGACCATAATGTATTAAATAAATCAAATAATGTATTAATGTACCGCCCTTCTATATAGGATAGCAATTATTTTATACATGGAATTAATAATTTATATTGACATATTATTACTAGTAATTCCTTGAAGTGAAAGTTGTAAACGTAAAGCACCTACCATTGCCAAAATAAGAAAGAAAGGTAAATTGAGATATAGTCGGTCAACATGAAAAACAAATTAGTAACAATAAAAGAATAATGTATGTCTGTAATAATTTAAAATTGTGTAGTAAAGATTTGAAGATGAAAAATATTTAAATTTGTACAATATATAACATAAACATTCACAAAGATCGTTTAATAAAATGAAGTTCAAAAAATGAAAAATGTAGTCTCAATTTAAGTAGAAATAACAAATTTCATAAATAAAACAAAAATTTTACGTTCACATTTTTTAATGGGATAAGCCTATTTAAAGTTTATCAATTCTTATATTGAGGGTTTGTAAATCGTATTTAATGGAGCATAAGCTTTTATGAGATACATCTTCCGTAATGTTGTAGTCATCGTTAACAAACAAAAGTTTAAGTTTGTTCTCCAAGTTAAAAAAAAATCTTTTTACACCCGAGTAAAAAAAAACTCATATTATAAGTGTCTATTTTTACTTGCTACATTGAAATAAGATCAAAACATGGATGATACAAAAGTTTCATGAAAAGTTAGTTAATCATTAAACACAATATTTTGATGTGTTTATATATAGCAGAGGAATCCTTTTTATTTAAATTTAACTAGCCTTAATTAATTATTACAGAAATAGTATGTTTCGTTTTTAAAGTTACAAAAATAACTCAATTCTTTAAAACTCAGTCTAGCAACAATTACGCAGAATAGCTCGACCTGCAGACTGCAGAGGCCGTATCTACGTCAAGCGAAAAGAAAATGTATTTTAGTTTAGCAGCGTTGTATGGATATAAATAAACTGTTAAATGTGAGAAGTATTCCACGCAGCTAATTTTAGAAACGTTTGGCTGTTCTGGTGTGTATTTTGGTGTCAACTCTAGGAGGCAGTGAATATAAACGGTGTCAATGGCTGATGTAGTTTTTTTTTTAACAAGAGCACAGTTTAGACAATCGCCAAGACTGTTTAGGGGCTCAATTATTATTATATTATTAACTCAATTTGAAATATTAGTAAAATGTGTGCACGTTGCCTATATTTTTATGAACCGTTAAATCTAAAATATATAGCTTAATATTCTTTAATAAACTTGTAGGTAATTAATTTACTTTTTAAATTAATGTAGAGAAATTAAAACGTACTGTAAATTGTGCTATCATTATGATTCTATAGTATTTTTAGGTTTTCCGTATCTAAAAAGGAAAACAGAAATCTTTTAAGAGCACACGCTTTTTCTATCTGCCCAATACGATATAGATTTTCCAATACAATGTGGATTTTTCCATAAAAACTGTAAAAACTATTCCTATAACTCACAGTAGATTTTTTCCGAATTAATACGTTCTCATTTAATGACTTGTCTAACAAATTTATTTTTATCTCTTCTCGGTTTACTAACTGTAGATAAAAAGATTTTGAATTAAATTTATATTTAAAATATTTTCCATTTCGTATATTATATTAGTTGTGTATATCGATGAGCTTCTCTGAATTTGATAAAGTACCATTAAACATAAAAGTGTAGTTTTGTTATTATTATGATCCTAAATATTATTGTTATGGTTCCGACAAAGACAAGAGTACCCTTATATAAAACACACGCTTTCTACCTGCCTATCAAAGTGTGTTTTTTCCAGAATTTATAAAAGTGTATTCAATTATGAAATTTGATATGGTTATAAAATATATTTGCCTATATGCCAATGAATAAAACTCAGACAATTATAGTTTTCATGGGCCTAAGTTAGTTAGGTACCGCAAACATATTTTATGATACGGTTGTTTGTGGTATTTTTATAAAGGAGTGTTTATTTAAGGACATACAAAATATTTTGAGAATGTTGTGATTTTCAGTTAAAAAAACATGCTCAAAAATTTTAGTAAACAAATACATCCCTTCATCTATTTCCAAAAATAATGAAACATACGCTTTTAACAGCACAATTACAGCGAATTCTAATATTTGGTAAAATTTATGAAAAGTTAGTTTTTTTTAATGTTTGGACTGACATTCAAAGTAAAATTTATTTATTTTTAACACTGGTAATAAGCGTGTTTTGACTATTTTATAACAATTTAATTTTCCGGAATGTTTATTTTCTGTTTTGGCACATTTACTATTCTACAGTTTATTATCTTGTCAAATCTACAAACACTTTCTCTATATAAACAAAATTTATAAAATATCTAGTTATTTTTTAAATTATAAAATTTTTAAACTTTGATGTTAATTGTTTACTCATTACAACCTGTAATTGAGAGAATGTTTATGTAAGAATATAATAAAATGCGAGTTTTTATAAGAATGGTCGCCTCCGCCAAAAATATGAAATTAATCAAAGTGTTCATTAAACGTTATTCCAGATCATAATATGATGACGGAAGCGATATTGTCGACAATATATATTTGGATATTAGCCATAATTTATGTGTACAACATCCTATTAGTGTAACTGTTATGAGTTATGATAAGCTATTAACATTTAGTTTATGCAAATTATTTGGAAACATTCCACTAGCAAAATAAGTGTGATGACGCTTTTCTTCAGAACAAAAATAAAACCAGTACAAAAGTGTCGTTTAAGTTGTCAGGCTTGAATATGTTTGAGGAATAAACGTTTTATTCGTAGTAATATATATAAAGTACTCTCGTGTGTGCGAAAAGACGACTAGTTGGTCTTCATTCAATGTAAATGGAATGTATTTTTTAAAAAAGGTAAGAAATCTAAATGTCTCAATTTAATTTCTTATGGATAAGTTTTGGAACTACACAGATAAAACACAAACTGGATAAATAGTTTGATCGTCGTTCGTCTCGAAAGCGTTTAGTTATAACAGCTTTCCCGATTGTTTAGTGCAACTAACTATAAATGACGTTAATAAAAATACTCGAAATATAATATATAACGCATTTGTTCTCTACAGTGTCGTTTCACTTTGACATGACATATTTTAAACACCAACACGTCATGTACTGAACGGAACATAGGGAAAAGATCACGAAGCCGGAAAGCCCACTGCCATGCTTCACAGCATTACGCTAAATCTATAAATTAACAGACACCATAATAGAATACGCAATCCTTAACTACAACTACGATGTGTTGTTAATTTAACTTAAGAATGAGAAGGGAGTCGTTTACTTCTTTAGAGTAGTTGTTCAACAATGTCATTATTTCAGTTAGTCATCTGTGTAGAATATCTTTTATCTGTGACTGAACTAACAATCCAATCAATCAATAAAACCTCTGTGGAAATAACGTACAGGCCTACCTACACTGAAAAGGTTAAGGCTCCCGATGCAAAGTATTTATTTTACAGCGCTAGCATGAAAGCTAGTATACAAAATTGTATAATTTTCTAAAAAATTTAAATCTTATATTTTTGTTTGTTACACGTTCTGAATAGTATATGTATTTTCGGAAGTAGAGGAGGGACTGGGATTTTTAACAACATTTTCGGAAATATTTTGTTAGTGCAAGATATAAAATAAGTTATTATTTTATCACTAAAATATAGTTCCTTATATAGACCCTTTTAAAACGGTACCCTCCCTACACGATAACGACAGTATCATAACATTTATTTATTTTGTTGTACCAAACTTTGGCCCACAAAATCGTAATTTCTTTTTTAGTTCTGTCTATTGTAATATAGTAGTATTATGCGTGTTGTTAGTGTATGAAAATCGACAGACAGACATATGGAGCGAATTATTCAATAAGGGGTTCCAGTTTCCGTTTAAGGAACGACGCCCGACGGTTAAAAAATAAAGACTTTTAAAAAATGCTATTGGGATCGACAAAATTGTCAAGTAATGTTATTATTGCAAACAAATGAAAATGTAATGAATCATGACTATACAAACTATTCAACTAGACACAAAGTAAACACTCCATCAATTGTCGGCCATGCTCGAGTTGAACTGCAAACTCTAGGTTCCACACAATTTCATTACAAGTCCGACAAAACAAACAACTGCAATTTCAAAACTTGTAACATTTGACTCTTGATTGAATAGATCGTAAACAAATAATACGCTGGTTGGTTCGACCTTTTGACTTTATCTTTCGAATTTGTCAAAAGAGTAAAATTAATACATAAAGACGATCGTTTGGAATGTCTACTTCAGTTTTTTTTCTTAAATTGAGATGAAGTAATCATGTTTCCAATTAAGTTTAAAGTAAATGTTTCGGGCTCCGTACCTAAACGGAACTCTTACAATCTCTTGTTCGTTTGTCTCTCACAATCGATTTTATTTGGAATGAATAAAAATATCACATTTATCTTAATAATCAGAATTATAAAAAGAAAGTTATGAATTTTGGGACCAAATATTGTACGCAAACAAAATATTGTACGGTACTGTCAAGTGGGTAGACTTTCTTTAGTAATATCAAGACGAACGGTATTGAAGGAAAAAACAGTGGTAAGCATAACCAGTACAGGAAAAGTTTAGCAGATTTAAATATTTTTGAAAAAATGATGAAAAATATATTTTTACGGTGTACGTTAATAGTGAGTGTTTGGGAGCTGTAACATCTTTTCACTAGTCCTCCACGAATATGTAATGTTTCCCACCACGTTTATTGTTATTAGTTAATTGAGAGTATGACGTGTAGAATTTTGTTTCCTTAACCTCTTTACTTTATGCCAGATTGACTAATTAAGACGGGGGAGTGGTGTGTAGGCCGGTGTCGTGCCATCTCGTCCAAGTGCCATCTCGTCCAAGTGCTATCTCGTCCAAATTCCACGAACGTAGTGCGGGAGGTGCCATCTCGTCCAAAAACCTATGCTATTGTTTACTTGACAGGTTTACAAAAACTATTGGAACGTTTAATTCTTTTTATTAATGGTCTCCTATAAATTGCGTAAAACAGCAAGGTATTTGTTTACTTTAGCATGTCAATCGAAACTACTATAAATACACAAACCTTAACTTTTTTTCTTTATAAATATAGTATTTACACTTCGTAGAAACGAACAGTTTAGCCAACTCAACTACAAAGTTATACATACGTTTTTAAAGTACAAACATACTGTTATCGGCCAGGTTAAGTAAAAAGTAAACATACTGTGACTAAATACTATAGGTTAGAACCTTTTAGTTTTTTTTTTTAATTTTAATTATATAAAGTGATAATAACGAAATATAATCATACTGTTATCGGCCAGATTAAGTAAAAAGCAAACATACTGTGACTACATACTATAGGTGCGAACCTTTTAGGTTTTTTTTAATTTTAATTATATAATGTGATTTACACTCGTACGATTTACACATTGCCACAAAATTTCTCCACACTTTTAATTTTTCTTTGTATACCGAAAACCGTTATATAAAAGACTAGGTTGGCCTCTTATGGTGGTCGAAAACTCCATATTCCTATAGATGTTTACACCTCCCGATCAAGCATACAAATGAGGTTTAAATTGGCAGTGTCCACATGTATACAAAGGGGTGGGAGAGCGGTGAGGGTGCTAGGCGAGGGCGCACAACCACAGGCTACCTGCGTTGCCTTCCTCAACCCTTGTCAAGTTTTCACTTGGACGAGATGGCACTAATTAATGTGTTCATTCAACTGTAAAACTGAGCTGGACGAGATGGCACTCTTTTCTAGGAAATAGGGTGTTGGACGAGATAGCACTTGGACGAGATGGCACTACATCTGTAGGCCTACCACAAGTAAACATATCGCCTTTAACTAAGCTTGAATCTACGCTACTCTGCTCTCCCTTGAAGTCGTGCTGTTATCATTTTGGTTAACTTGAGTTAAATTCACACTTTCGGTTTATTTAAAAAAAAAATCTTTCTTGTATTCTTTAAAAAAATTTCCATCATGCAAAATTTTGCATTTGGACATTATACTCTATCTATACCTTTCCGCCTGATATAGACTTAAACATGTACTGTATAAGTCTGTTAGTCATTAATAACGTATTTTACTCATCTTTCTGTTACGTGAACGACAACATAAGGGTAGATACTATTAAGAAATAGGTTTACACAAAGTTATTAACTCGAGAAAAGTAGTAATTTTTTTAGTTTGTTTTATTCTATTTTACTGAAGAATCCATGAAGGCTGAAAGAATTATGACAATATAATGTTTTTTTTCCGTTCCTCTACACTAAACTCCTCACCCTTATTGACTTACCCTTTCCCATAATGGATGCTCTTGCAACTCAACCTTAATTTTTCATTTATGTAATCAATAGTTGAGTTACACAATTATACATTCTTGTATTGCTGATTGTATATGCTATGCAACAGTTTTGTTTCCATATTACAATTATAATTTTAACATATTTTTATTATACAATTACATCAACCTTATACTACTGCGATTTTACAACAATATTTAAATGGTCAGTTACTAGGCCAATAACGACTTTAGATACCAAGCAGGGCAGGTGACAAAATAAATAATCTGAGCTCACAAAACTAGTACAACTTGATCGCATGCTGATAAAAGCAGACTAAGGTAGGCTATCTGGGTTCACTTTCACAATTCCAAATAAATCGTAATTAATTTTGCATTGATTTAGATTAGGCTAAAAAGGGATATCCTCAAAATTGATTAAAACTTACAAGTCAACTTTATATAATTTTTGTATGTTGGATAATTATCATTTAGTAACAACTCTATACAGTAATTACAGACTTACGCTTTGTAGTTTCCCTTTTGACGTTTGATCTTGTTTAAAGGTGTCACTAAGGAAGGTACTCTTCTACACTAATAGGCTACCTACTTTGCAGCAGACATCATGTCAGTAACAAGTCTAAATCTTATTGTAAGGTAACCAGAAAGGTTTATCTTTACTCCGAGTATCAACACAATACGTTTAACTAATACAGATAACCACGAACCTATAGATAGTAAAGTAATGCTGAATATCAATAATGGATGACGAAATAGTGTTTAAC
>JAGFPH010000305.1:511074-541322 GCA_018207615.1 Philaenus spumarius
TTCTACTAGATTACAAAGCAACTTATATAACTGTACCTAAGCCTTTTCTGAGCGCATTATCTGTTTTAAAGATTATTTATTTACAAAGTTGTAAAATCTTAAACTTTTTTGATTGGAAAATAAAACAATTTCAAGCCTCAACAACTACAATCATTCCATTGATTCCATTACTTTTTAAGTTACCCTTTCGGCACTGATCTTTCAGCCTAGAATTATTTGTTTATGAATTTTAGTTTTACATTAGTTGGTACCCTTTCACATTTGTTTAGGCTCACTCTTGATATCACGTTTTCCTCTACAAGTTTCTCACACAGACAAAATTAAACGATTTAAAATATTGAAGAGAAAGCATTAGTTAACCCTGCATATATATATCATCATTAGAACACTTAAAGACAAAACTGAGAATATTCATTTTCTTCCCTCAAGTTGTATTCAAAACTAACAGAAAACGTTAGATGACATTATTGGAAAAATTATAAAAAACTGTAGCCGATCTCCAAGTTCTAAGTTAGGATTAATTAAAAATTAGGTAATATTAAATAATAATGAAAATAGAACACACAATATTTAGTAAAATTCTACAAATGTAATTGAATCTTGCAGGCTATGGTTTCACCAGTTAAGACTCTCAGACAAAGGAAAGTACTGAAAAGGAAAATACGTATACAAATACAAACAAGAAGGAAAATCTAAGTCATAAAATACAATTTACGAATTTTTAACGAAAAATATCGCAATGTAAAGAGTGTTTGTTTTTTAATGAAGAGAATTTGAATATAAGCCTTTAAGAATTAATTATACAATAATTTTACTATTGCCTATTACATTAGTTATATATAAAAAAAACTTGTTTTTACTATAGCAAAATTTGTTTTCTCAACCTATAAAATCTACTACAACAAATGCAATAAAAATGATGAGAGTACAACAAAAATCGTATTAATTATTCCGCCATTAAAATCGAAAAACTATCATAAATTATCACACATAAACTATCAGCTTTTCAATGACATAGGCTAAACTAAAAACTGTCAAAAGAAGAAACAACTCAACAGAAGACCTACAGTAACGTATAACTAATACGCCTGATTATAAATGCAATACAGTCGCCTTTCTATCACTTACTGTGTCCACAAACATAGAAATACACACAGCTTACATGATATTATTCATGTAGTCGATCTTACTACAAACCAATATATTTCATTTTCAAGCCACGACGCGACCAGACTATTTCGATCAACCTTCACCTGGTTTCTTCCACCCAACTGGGCCCCACGCGTACTTCCATGGCCTAATCAGGTTTTATAAAGTGCATTAACTTTGTCTAAAGTGAAATGCGTAGTATATCTGGACAGTTTACGTCGACATGTAAAATGGCATCATATTATTACTTGCTTTAGTAATGTAATATTATGGTCTATATGGTAAGCAAGCATAGTCATATAAAATACTTGAACTGACCGCCAAAACGCAACGTATGCAGGCTGTTGCAAATTATGAGAACGTGCATCGAAATCATGATTTACTATATTATATCACAGAGAAATGATTATCTTTTACCTATGTTTTAATGTAGGTAAATTGGGATACCTACTTCGAATATAATTTTCACTGATTTTACATGTATAGCGTTATTTTGACAGATTTTAATCTGTGTTTTATCAATATAGGTCAAGTAGTTCTATCTTTTCTTACACTATTTCTCGGGACGTGTAATTAAAATACCAAAAATATCTAAACTTGTTCAGGGGCAGATGATTACAATTATCAGATGATACCTTTTTTCACAGATGAGAAAGCGTTCAAGTTCATTGGCCACCTGCTGAGTGAGGCGAACTAAATGCAATAGCGGCTTAACTGCCTTCACTAACGGAAGTAAATAAAACTCGCGGTATTATAGAACGTGAGTTTTCTTCACATACTGGATTAGATCCGAGCTACATAATCAAGCTTATTTTAAACTGTGAACATCCGTCTTTGTAGAGCGCAATACATATGGGAACAAATTACAATACTTATTTTCTTTTAAGTCAGTTTGTTAAACATCTTTAAAAAAAAGTAAAAGGTTATCAATTTGACTCGTATATTTTTTTTTATCATTTTGTACCATCCTAATTTCTTTATTGATTTTATATATTTTGTATAGTAGCCTATATGTTATAAGATGTGAGGATAGTTATGTAGGTTAATGTAAAAATACTCAAAACTGTACACATAAAATTAAAAGTGTTTAGAAACTATACGTAATTATAATAATTACCACCGGTTTCAATATCGATTTAAATCGATTTAAAAAATGAAAATACTTTTTGTGCGAAAAACACAGACGGGCTTTCATCGCCTGAACCCAACTTGTTCATCGAACTTGACCCACATCATTGGAGTAAAATATATTTGGCACTGCAAACTCTGGTTTAAAGAAATACACGACTTCAGCCAAAACCTGTTCCTTTCAGACAGGTATGATGCCAAGTTGAGCTATCAACCTCATGTGAAAGAAATTGTTAACGCGGTTAGGTTATATTATGGTTAAGTGAGGTTAGATTGTAAGTTAGTTGAAAAATGTTAGGTTAGGTTGACCAATGTGTGTAAACATGATAACAAAATTCCAACAGGATGGATTAAATGTGTAGTATTCAAAACAAAAATATAAACTTATAGATTAAGTTCAAGAGATATTTCATTTCATACTTCCAAAACTGCAAGAGCGTCACCCTTAGAGTAGAGCATTGGTTTTTTTCACCCAGGCGTCGAGCTGCACAAAACGTGTGAATTAAGGGTCGGCTCTAGCTGTCGGCCATGTTGGCTGACACTCCATAAGACCAATGTTAAATTAAAATCCAAATTTTTCCTTTATTTTTGATCGGAAAATTATAAACGATATGTCATTTTAAAGCTATGGTCAATATGCATGCAAATGGCTTTTTAAAAATTAAGAAAAATATTTTGTTTAATATTTATTAACAATTTAAAACATTGATTTTTAATATTTTTTTATGTTGTCACTATTAATTATAACGAAAAACTGCCAAGCCATTCGCCTAAAGAATTTCGTCCCCAAGATTTTAGTATTTTTTTTTAAACGCTATTTGAACAATTGCGGGTTTTAAATGGATTTAGGCTGAGCAATGTCCGAGTAACCTACCGCCGCTATAGGGTTATTTTAAGTTTTTTTTACGTTGTAACTATTAATTATAGCGAAAAATTACCAAGCCAATTGGATGAAGAATTTTGTCCCCAAGAGTTTGGTATTTTTTTAAAAACGCTATTTGAATAATTGAGGGTTTTAAATGGATTTAGGATGAGCAATGTCAGCGTAACCTACCGCTGCTATAGGGAGTCGCAGGTTGTTTTCTGTTTCACTAGAGCCGACAATTAAATGAAAATGTACGTAAAAAAATCGAAGCGATAACATTTCCGAATTCAGCTGAGTAGTTCAGTTTCCGCACAGGCCACAAACTTCAAATCTCCAGCTTTGCAAAACAAAACAATTGAATACAAATTGAAGCACAAAAACTCTGAATATTCTTCAGTAAGCTACTAACATTTCAACAAAAGTCTGACAACTGTTGCTCAACTATTTCGCAATTGTTCTGCAATTCAATAGACATTCAGCCGAAGGTCAGTCATAATATCTACGTTCTCATAAATATTTTCCTTTTATCTGTGTTTACATTGTGGAAGCATTTAATTTCGTAAGAAAAGTTCCCAGCAAAATGAACACAGATCGATTATGTGTACATTTAGACCAACTAACGGCGGTATAGATTTTGATTACTGCTGTGTGTTGACGGCCGGTAGTGTTAATCAAACTAAACAACATTGTGAAAGCCACATTTTAATAGAGAACATTATGTTTTCTGGTTTTAGAAGATAGAATGTAGCATGAGCCCGTGGATTAGGTTAGGTTAGGTATTAAGTTAATATTAATAGTTAAGCTGAGTTTTCCTAGCTCCGTACTTTTTGTGCAGCGCACTGCGGACCTCTCAGCGTTGATTTGTTTTCAGAAAAGTATGATATAAATAGTAAACTTTATTAATTTTTTACTAAGTTGCAAAAAGGAATATTTCAAAAAACCTTAGCAATCAACACCCACAATCTATTTTACTTTTTTTTTAATACAGTTTTGGTTTTTTTGACGAAAATAACACAAAAGTATGCTTAAAAGTGAAGGTATTGTTAGGTTAGGTTAAGATTGAAATTGCAGCCAACTTCGCCGTTTTGAATTTAGGGACCCGAGCCTTAAGGGTCGGCTCTAGCTGTCGGCCATGTTGGTTGACACTCCATAAGACCAATGTTAAATTAAAATCCATATTTTTCCTTTATTTTTGATCGGATAATTATGAACGATATGCCATTTTAAAGCTATGGCCAATACGCATGCAAATGGCTTTTCCAAAATTAAGAAAAATGTTTTGTTTAATATTTATTAACAATTAAAAAAATTGATTTTTAATAATTTTTTATGTTGTCACTATTAGTTATAGCGAAAAAGTACCAAGCCATTTGCATGAAGAATTTCGTCCCCAAGAGTTTGGTATTTTTTTGAAAACGCTATTTGAACAATTGCGGGTTTTAAATGGATTTAGGCTGAGCAATGTCCGTGTAACCTACCGCCGCTATAGGGTGACTTTAAATATTTTTTTACGATGTAACTATTAATTATAGCGAAAAATTATCAAGCCATTCGGATGAAGAATTTTGTCCCCAAGAGTTTGGTATTTTTTTGAAAACGCTATTTGAACAATTTCGGGTTTTAAATGGATTTAGGATGAGCAATGTCCGCGTAACCTACCGCCGCTACGCTGGAGTCGCAGGTTGCTTTCTGTTTTACTAGAGCCGACCCTTAATACAGACAGCCAACTACATTGTCTGTCAAATTTTTGTCACAACTTCCCAAATAAAGAACAAAAAAGAATTACGTACCACTTTTGTCGATCAAAATCTCCTGTCATACAAGGTGCCAGAATTTGATAGTCATAGCCTACTGGCAACTATAATGACAACTATTTTAGCACTTATAATATGTTTTACTTATAAAAAAGTGAATTAATAAAATAAGTTAACGGCGGTTCATTAACCGTAAAAACGTACTTAAATTTCCTAAATTAACATTACTATTTGAAGTAAAATCAAAACTTAGCAGACGAAAACAACTGTATATAGTGCACATTATTCTGCTTGTACATCTTTGTGCTGAAATATATATTGTTTATATTATATATGTATACAAAAATAACAAAAATTAAGTCCCGCTTTAAAAAAAAAACAACATATTATGTATTTTAATCATTACCTACTTTAACAATAGGTGTAGGCCTATAATCATTGATTATCTAATGTATTATTTCACAATCGATGTCAAGCGTAACAAACGAAGTGGGCTAGGCCCAGGGCCGGACAGTTGCGGCCACCTAGGGCGTATAATTTTGGGGGGCGCAAAATTGAGGATTTTTTAATTTAGTGGTGGAAAAAAGTGGTGTTTTTAAACTGTTTTCCGGCAATATTCCAGAGTATTGTATGACTACCGACGAGCTCGATAAGCTGTTCATCCTCACTAGCAGTAAACTTATTAGACATTGTAGATATTATATCAATAATTATCATACAACTACAGCACTTTTAAAACTAAAACTAGTGCCCAAAAATTGCTCTGTTGCGCTCCGCACTTGACTGCTCTCAGAGGAATCGTCCAGTTGCGCAGAGCGCACTGAGGACCGCGCAGGAGTCTAGGAAAACGGCCCCGTTCTAATTACATGTTATTGAGCAGGCTCCGCAGTGCGCTCCGCAGAAACTGCGTAGCTAGGAAAACCCAGCTTTACTAAGTACAGAGTACAGGTAATGTCAATATTCAAAAATATGTTTTTAATCAGAATGTGCTAATTCAAACCATTTAGTGTTTAGTTTCACAATTAGGAAATTCCAACAAAATTATACGCACACCGATCACACTTTTTGAGTCGTACTGGTTGTTCATACGTTTTGAAAAAATCTAATATTTCCGATTACTTTATGTCTAGAGCTCAGACAAGAAAAGAGGGAACATAAAAGCAACATTTACAACCAGTATTTTTGTTTGACTTAGATAAACAAATCCATAAAGATGATTTTAATGAGAATAACCTTTAATGATAGCAAACTCTTTTAACAACAAAAATATGTAGGCCTATGGCTAAAATGAAACGAACACAATCCAATTTCAAACATGATCATGTTATAAAACGCATAAGAAAAGGTTGATAAAATTGAATTTATAATCATTACAATAACGGCGGAAACGTACAGTAAGAAGTCAACCTGATATTTCACTAGTAAACCAACGTATGTTTATTAATGGAGTCGTTTACGCCCAAGGCCACGCATAATACAGGTCCACGCTTTACAGATTAACATCGGAACAACATTTGTTATTAAAATCTAAACTTCTGATTTGTGATCGATCCTGGCGTATTCTTATGTGTAAAGCAGATCAAAGCAAACTTATTTGTTAAGTCGGTATAATACAAAACTTGTTTAGATGTTTACCTTTAGTAAAGAAGTCCCTCATTTCTTGTAGATTTAATTTTTCCTACAACAACCAATCACATTTCAAGTTGGAACTGTAATGAATGTTTTGGAAAAATTTCGTTTTGTAGTTCCCTTGATGAAAACATAATTTCTGTCTGTTGCCTGCACATACAATTTGGCTCATTTTACATTTTGTGGTGTGCTTTTACTACAATCTAATATTTAAACATTACACAATTAATCCTCAAAAAATAATAATAAGGATTTCAAATTCCATAAGAAAATCAAAACTAGGCCTAATTAATTTTTTATAGGTTGGGGAAAACATCACAAAGTTAGTTATCACAGTAAACAAGCAAAATTAATTTCTATAATTAGTTTTCCAATAACAGAAAACTCCATTATTGTTTTACAAAAGATTCAAGAGGAAATATTCACTCAAAGGATTGCAAAGTAAAAGTCTCATAAAACCAGTGTAATTAATATAACTTGTTTATTGCTTATGGTTCAGGGGTTTTCTTTACCAAGTGACTATTATGTTCTGTCAAAAAGTAAAAATGAGGAAGGGAAGAGGTCTATAAAAGAAAATGTGAGACTATGCAGGCCTTACTTATATGTTAAGTAAAGAATTCAGAATTCACTAAAGAAAAAAAGTGGAAAACATTGGATGATAGAGATACGGCCACGCTAGGCGGCCGAGACCAGCGACAAATAGAACGCGTCCAGGAGCGTATTCTGGTCGCGGCGACAAATACGCTCCCCATGTTATCTTACGGAGCCGACCACGCTAGGCGACAGGTCGGTACTCCGCCCTTCTCTGCTCCACCTGATTCACGTGCGCTTTGATGAAAGTTCGGTGTTTTCGGTAGTGGTGTAAGAAACTTGTTTCTCTTTTTGAAATAACCATGCCCTTTGACACTGATATTTTTATTAATGAAATTAGTTTACGTAGACCTCTTTGGGATATAACTTTAAAGGATTACAGTAATAGGGATGTGAAATCGAAATTATTGTGGATAGAAGTTGCTACGATAGTTATTGAGGGTTGGGAGCCAAACGAGGAGAAGAATACAGAAGGTAAGTTTCTATTATTATTTTATTACAGAACCTGAATTTTTATTAGTTCACTTTGTGGAAGACAAAAAAGAGTTTCTAATGAAAAAAGTTACAGTGAATGGATTCAGATTTTAAAAATTATTTTCAGTTTCAGTCCTAGATTTAAGTTAAATTAGTGAGAGAGTGCGTTTTTAATTTTGTAATTGTTTATTTACACAATAAAAAAAGCAATAAATAAATAAATTAAAAGGTTGTTTAGTGAACTCTTGTAGCTCTTGAAAATTCCTTTCATTAAAAATGTAGCTGGATGTTGTAGCTCAAAAACATTTTGTTAAATTGCAGAAAAATTCAACATTAAATTATTATTGTTAATTATTTTTAAGCGGTATATATTTTATGTAGGCCTATATATTTTTTAATAACTATTTAAAAAAAATTGCATAGTAACATGCTTTAAATGCTCAAGCAGTTTCAATAGTTTATCTCATTTTAAAAATTAAACATTCCAAGTTGTAAAATTGCTACTTTTCATTTTTGCTGAAAAATCCTTACTTTTTAGAGATTTTTTTTTTAATTTACACAAAAAATATAATATTTACGTTAAAAATAAATGTATGACAGAAGTTCCTCAAACCATGATATGCTCATTCGAAAATGAAAACAAAACTTTTCTCCATCTTGCCTGAGCAATGTCATTAGGGTATGAAACTGACTTGATTCAAACTCGCACTATTCAGCGGATGGACTCCAAATCTAAGGCTACGGCCTGAGTGGAGCGGGGCGTGCAGCGGGGCGGAGAGCAGGGCTTGGAGCGTTCAAAACAATCATGTTCTGAAGCACGAGCGCGGCCTGGAAACAGGAATTAAAAGCGGAGCGTGCAGCGTTCTTTGCATCGTCGGTTGGAGCGGCGAGCGTTCGGTTCAAACCAATTTGTCTTTTGAAGCGTTCTAAGCGTGTTGTCAGCATGTCGTTTGAGGAAATAATTTCTGCTGCACAGTTAATTCTGTTGTACCGTGAAATTTATCAGGTTGTGATCTTATAGTTTCGTACAACGTAGCAAACTCTCTAAATTTCTCTCTTTCTTTCACTATTGAACTTGGACCACTTTTCACGTTAAATAAGTATAATTTTAGGTATGCATTTTCTTCCACGACCATATCGTAAAATACAGATTCGGTCATATCCATTTTCCACATAAATCACAAAATAAACATTCGCAAAAATAGTCTAGCACTACTGCACGCCACAGTTGCACGCTCTTCACTGAGGCCAGTCGTTGCACTCCAGCGGAACGCCATAACAAACGCTGACCGCCTCGCTGCACGCCCCGCTCCACTCAAGCCGTAGCGCCTTTTCTTCTTTTTTTTAAGTAAGACCGTACGGCAATCAGTAGCAATACCTAATATAATATTTTTTATTTTATAACTCCTCCTCACCCAAAGAAGTCATCTTGACAACAGTGCTACCACGACTGTAGCTTAGTGTGGCCCCTACGACCAGGTCGCGGATAAAAAATTCTCATGTCGCCTAGCGTGGCCTTAACCTTAATCCGCTAAAACTGCTTTAAAATGTGGATCTTCGACTTTAAATGACACCTGCTTAATTTCAATATTTTAAAAATGCGTTTGCCAAAACATATCTAACTCAACCAGAGCTTTTGTACATGTACGAAAACATATATATTCTTCATTTACAAATAATTTCTATGTAACCCAGTTAAAACTCTGCGACTATACAAACACACAGTTAAAAAGAATAATTTGTATACAATTAAGAAAGACGACAGTAACAAAAAACAGATTTATTAGTGTCGTATTTAGTAATTAGCGTTTCCAATAATTACGAACTAAATTACTAAGAAACTAATCACCACAGATTTCCTTCCATTTTGCAATGTTGTACTAAACAAACACGTGATTAATAGCCACGCACTGCTGTTATCTATTATCGGTGTTATCACACGAAGTTATGCAACGTATTTCGAGATAAGAACTAAAGTTGTTATTATTAGGCCTATTCAGGTTTCATATCGGTTCCCTCTCAATGATTTTGTTTTAGAACTTTAATAAACCAGATAACTGTTACATAATTGTATGTTGAAATTTTATACAAAATAATAATTTTACTCGCTTTAACAGATGCAGCTGCTAATCTTTTACACAATTGTGTGCATAATACAATTTTTGTAGATTAGTTTCCTTGCCTTGTGCCCATGACAAAAAAAGAAGAAAAAAGAACGGAGATTGTTTGGTTATCACACGGAAAAGCCTATGTCAAAAGATGGATTCCAACATAACTACAGCATTTACATTAATTATCAAACAAAAACTACTTCTGAGAAGTCAATACAGACTGCTACACAAGAACACAAACGTATTGTAAAAATATTTTAATATTATGACGTAAAAACGTAAAATATATTTGTTATTCTTACTCAACTTACTCTCTAGATAAGGTTCACCTTATAATTTCTCAGCAAAGACATGTTTTTTCTACTTCCCCGCTTTGCATTGTCTGGTACTGATACACTTTCACGTGGCAAGAACACAATTTATTGTTACAGCGGGATTACTGTTGGTAATCTCACTGCCAATTCGTAGATAAACCCCAACTAAAATTAATTGTTACAGATTATAGTACGGATTTGGTAATCACAATTAAATGAATCCAAAGAAATTAAAAATCTCACACTAAATTATACTGAGATTGTTTTATTTGTTATTATTACTTTGTCTTAACTCTCTAAGACAATAGGGCTAATGAAATGAAGGCCGGGGGTGCAACAATAGAAACAAAATACAACGCCAATAACTAGATTCGAAGTGAAGAACCTTCACATATTAAAACATTTACCATCAACTGTACTATCGTCGTACGACATATTATTTAAAATCGTGGATATATAATTCACTAGCTGGCTCGATCCGGGTTTGCACGGATAGACAAATCAAAGTTAAATGTATATTAACTAAAAAATATATCAATAAATATATTATACTATGCATTTCTTATGGAAATTTTTGGTAACTTTGACCCACCCTAAAATTTCGAATTTTTTTAAAACCTTTCTTAGCGAGCACCTACGGCCCTAGAGGATGCTACTTACCAAATTTCAATCCAATCCGTTCGGTGGTTTTTGAGATTTCGTGATGAGTGAGTCAGTCAGTGGTATATGGATTTTTTTATATATAGATTATGACAGTTTTCACTTGAAATTATAATTTAAATCATATATTCCAAAAATGCAAAGATTAAAACTAAAGAATCCAAGAATCCAAAATATAGTTACTAAATTCTACAAGAATGGCGTATCGAATCATACCTTTCTCCCTTTTTCTCTTCTTTTTCATTTATTTTTTTGAAGAAAATACTTTAATGATAGTTATTTTTACAAATAATAAAGCCTTAAATAAAAACGTATACAGCCTTAAATTGAAGATGTAATTTTGCTAACAAATTTGTTAAATCTGAGAATTGAGTAAATTTGTATTTAGGGCTACTAAAACAAGTATATTTAACATACCTATAGCAACTAAAAAATTAATACATGTCATCAGCGATTCTCGAATTATGAGCAGACAACGCAGAAACCAACTAGCAGGATGTTTTAAACCACTCCTTCTATCCTTTTTGCTACTTTTGTACACCACCTGTAACTTTTATTGATCGTTATTTCATCAAATAACCTAGTACAAATATATCTTTGAACATAATTCCTTTCCGTTAATTAACAAAAATATAAGTAAATGTTTTAAAGTTTAAATCATTTGTCTTTATGAAACACCAGCTGACAACTAAACAGGTTGTCGTAATAAGCAGTTTTGTTTCGGTATGTTTTGACTGTACGTATAAAAATAAGGTATAACATAAATCAAAGCCAAAAGACCAACTAGGCCCGTAATTTCTAGTTACGCCACCCATGCGAAGGGCTCCCTCTCTACTACTCGGACTTAAACTCTACTAAACACATGTTCTTTACTTTGCCTTCAAAGCCTTGTGTTCTGGTCCGACATGAACAGTTGTTAGCCTAGTTTTAGAACCGAAAGAGACTTGGTTCAGTTCAGTGCAAAAAACCTAAAATGTAAAACTTCCTCTCTACGTTTAAAAAACTTCCTCTATTAAAACCGTAAAAGATGACCGATTGAAACGGGACAAAAACAGAAATGTTTGTTACATCGTTGTTCTTAATATGAACTCGTGGATCAGTGTATCATATTGTAATTAGTTTTATTTTAATACTAAACTAGGGCGTTCAAAGAAGCGTCGCTAATAGGATTGTAAAAGGGTCTATTGCGGACGGGTGGCCATAAACCCTCCAGGTCAGTTTGGGCTGCTTTAAGTTAGGTTGGCACGACCTATACCTACGGAGTAGTCATTCGCCGTGGCAATCTAGACTATTTTTTTTTAAAGCATTTCTTATATATCTATATCTGTGGTTTTGAATATATATTGTGCTTGACTTGTGAGATGATGACATTTGATAGAATAAAACTTGATCACAGATTATCACAACTAATACGTTTAATAACTCAAACGAGTTTCAACGACAACTTCGCCACCTTCAATAATTAAACTATAACCGTTGTGGTTTTGTCTTTACATAACGTATTTGAACTATTAATGAAAATAACAATTTGAAACATTTTTAGAAACTTATATTTTCGAACTACATTTACATCTTCAGTTCCAACTGTGTCACTTTTGTATCACATCGGTATTGTAACCTCACAGCTAACGAGAAACAATTTTAACAACCGAATCTACTAAAACAATTAAGTTTATAAAGTAAATGTATTCCTTCAATAAGTAAATAGAAAAAACAAAAAAGTTACACTAATTTACGGAATCTGACACGCAAAAGCAAGTGCAGCCATTACTTTTGACGTATTACTTGACTCCTACCAACCAACGCCAAATAACACTGGAACGGATTAGCTGTTACCGTGACAACCCCTAAAACTGGTATTACTCAGATATTCATACATTTCATGTTCATCACTCAAATGTTTAGCCTAGTAGCATCAAGTGACACTAAGATTTCGATAACAATGTTCTTTATAATTATATAAATATTACAATTTTGTTTAAATATGTGTGTTCGGACTGCACTTGAATAGTCACTAATGGCAATGAAGTCAGTTTGCCAATAAACGTCCTCAGACTGCTATTAAATTTGTCTCGTGTTATATTCCACCAAAGATCTCATCAAACATAAATCTGAAATAAAATAACGAACATTTTCCGAATAAAAAATCTGATAATTCTTTACATTTGTATTTTATGTTTATCGACAAACAACAAACAAATTCCGATGACCATTACATGACAAGAATTTAGTAAGTAATGTTTTAAAGAAAGATTTAAATAAAATGCAAATAAACTAATAGCATTTAGCACTTGTCGATCTCAGAATGTTTAAAAGCCGTAAAATATAAATGATGTATATTTACGTGCAGTGCATTGATTAAATACGTAAACTGCAATGACATTGCAAATATAAGTTAAACATTTCGTTTGGAATTGTCACTTGACATTCCTAAAGGAATAACTGGAATATATTTTCTGGCCTGTTATACCTAAGCTACGTTGCCGTTATTCTCAAGCCGGTCAGTCATAGCGCGATGTTGCCACGTTTCTAGTCGACCAGTAACGCACACAGCCGTAACTTCCCATTAATCATTTCCTCTGCACGAAGTGTTATAACCTTAGGTCTTGTGTCGAATTTCTCAGTTATTAAATAAATAAGAAGTAGTTATAATATAGTTGGTACAATAATTGGATTTCCAGCTGTTAGACAAACACGTGTATTTCCTTCTAACAATTCGTGTAAAGCGAGATTAAAAGTAATCGATTGCTATATTGTCTCATTACATAACAATGGTTAATTTAAAAGGAAGCAACGGAATCTTTAAAGGATAACTTGTCTGCCCGTTAACACAATGGAATTTTATAATCTGCATAATTCCAAAAAACTGAAATCAACAAATATTTTAATATGACATTTTGGGGCTATTGTTTGATGCCACTCAAAATAATGACTTTTGGATATTCAAACCATTTTTGGAATATTTTTTTGTGATATTTCCAAAAATGTACTAAACCCTCTCTATATTTCCAAAAATAATGCCTTTAAAAAGTTGAAAATGTAGTAAAAGTCTGTGCAAGGGTATCCATACACTTTAACGGACACACTTTATAAAAATAAAAGATGATACGTTTTTAATTAGCCGGTGTACTTTAAAACTATGTGTTGGAAACAGGCTTCATCTAACCAATGTATAATTTCTTTCCGTTACGGTTATTGTTAATGGTTAGATGGTTGTTTGAGGATATATTGATGCGTTATGATACATTGGTGTTCTAAATATTATTTTGATCTATGAATTCTCTTGGAGTAGGCCTACTTGTGAAACGATTCTTTTCAAAAAATATGAAACATTTAAATTCAATTAGTAATGAAAAAGTTATTACTAATCTAATTTTAAAACGGTCTTTTCTAATTCATTGAATCTCTTGAATATTACACGTATACCATTATCTCTACACTTACAACCAAAGAAACAACATTTTATTTTATTCTTATCGTTTATAGTTTATGCTTCCAAGGCTAATGATCCGATGCCATATCTATATCTAAACACTTTTAATTGTTATTTTTTGTATCAAGTTAATCTTTTACGATTCACGACTCACGTATTAAGCGTATCGTTATTATATACAAAGGTCGCCCTAGTTTGCTATACAGTAGATGGTATCTCGTAACTCCCAACACAAACGCGGAAGTGTAGTACTGTACCTAGTTACTGACATTCGGCTTACGTGCAATAACCTACTCCCACGTAATGGCATAAAGTTAAATTGTGCAGAAGACAAAAATTTGAATTGTCTACTGTAGTTCCAATGTTTCAACCAACTCGTAATATTATTTTTGCATACCACTAAACAAATTTAGTTATCAATAAAAATGTTTCTAAATTACTATTTAAACTAATTAACAAGTTTTTAGACAATGAGATCATAACCGACTAAATCCATAAATTTATTCAGACAAGTTTATTTCTCCTGGTCCTACAAGCAGCTGTTCGCAACCAAAGCAGAGTTAACGGTGAAGAAGTGGGGAGGAGGGAGCGAGCATGTGGTTGACATCATCGTGTTAAAACAGATTCAGCGTTTACTTTACTTGCCATTCTGTCCTGTGCTTCGATAAAACAAAGGAGAAGGCGAAAAGAGTCGCGTAAGCGTAGTCTCGCCACGTCATTCAAAGCGTCATACTTTCTGAAAATAGTTGAGATTAGATAGCCGATGCTTGCCAGCCAATATAGTGCTTCGTGTATCTTACTGTCGCGACGTCCTTACTGAGATGTGTTTAGTTATAGCACAGATAAAATATGCTCTACACAGATGCGTTACTGTTGAATGAATAAACCACAAATAATTGTCATTTGCAACAATTAAGTTGCTAATCTGTGAGGAAGTAGGCCTACATACAATCTGCCGCATTTAAGTTTTTTTATTGCAATAATTTAACACAGTAGGATCTGCCTTTCCGAAGACAGTAGGATACATTCGAAATATAGCATAAACTGTTACATACTTTCGGAAAATAGTTGAGATTAGATACAGTAGCCAAAATAGTGTTTCCTGTATCTTACTGTCGCGGCCTTACTGCGATGTATTTACTTGTAGCACAAATATATATTTATTGAAACCAAGTGGTCTAAATGTATTCCCCTCAAAAAGTTGTTTTATCTTTTGTCTGTAATAAATATGTAATTTACAAAAGGAGCTTTTACCTATTCTATAAAAGTTATAATTGTTACTACCAATAAATCTTTGAATTCTGTACTTTTAGTATCGAATTTCAACAAATAATTCGTGAAAATCTGACGAACTTAAACCTTTAGGAGAATCATGGTTAAGAGTTGTGTGTGTTTCAACGGGCTAAGCTCATATATAACCGCTAATACAGAGTAGGCCTATCCAAGAGACTAAAGGCATTTGTGAAAAATAAAAAAATGACAATAACAAGAAAAACGTATACGATATTTGGATAGTACAGTATTAATTATCGAAGATTTTTGGGTAATTTGCTCAATATTAATTCAGTGACAAAATCTTCCTTAGTTGCTATAAACCAAACATTTGCAACCAGTGATCTGGTGAATAAGTCGCAGATAAAAAATAATAACAGTAGGCCTAAACATATTTAATAAATGTCATAAAGAATAAATCCAAACCCGATGGGGTTGCAGCAGTGCCTTAAAGCGAAATGATGTTTCTTTCACAATACAAAACACACAGGAAGACAAAACAGCAACTGGAGAGGACATCACACTTATTCAATTCTGTAAAAACTAAATGCTTCAAAATTTTCGACATAAGACAAATTTGACTCTAATGTTTTTTTTTATACCTTCAGTAAATTACTTAGGTCATTTGTTGTTGATTTTGTTACTATTCATGTGCATTCTTACATTTTGTAGGAATTTATTATTATATCAAAACTTATTGTAGCCTAATTTAATCGCCATAGGTAATACCCTAAACAGCGGTTGTACTGTCATAAACATCCTAAGTTATGATTACAATTCTGATAAATTTAATAACCGTTCTCTTTTTTAAACATCACTTGGGCCGACTAGTTTTTACGAAAAACTCAATACTCAACAAATAACTAGACCTATATAGATTTGAGTCAATTTAAGCACAGTATTTACAAGTTATCTTTTTTAAAGACTCAACCTATACAATATGTTATTATTATCTATACATTAACTTATTATTATCTATACATTAACAAGCCCATATTTTTGAAGTGAAAACTTCTTTAGGCGCGTTGGGCACTTTTTTGCATGGAGAAAGATGATTGAACTCGCGTCACCGTCATCGCACGGACACACTTATTTTTAAGGCTCTGTCGCATCTCAGCAAATATTTAAGGCTGCGCCGTATCTCAGCAATTATTTAAGGGCTCCATAGCATCTCCACAAATATTTAAGGCTAGTAGCATCTCCGCAATTATTTCAGAGACAGTTGAATTCCCGCATTTATTTAAGGCTCCGTCGCATATCCGTAAGGCTCTATCTTATTTCCACAATTATTTAAGGCTCCGTAGCATCTCCGCAAATATTCAAGGCTCCGTCACATCTCCGCAATTATTTAAGGCTCCATTACAACATTAATTTAAAAAATCCTTCTTAATAACCCGATAATAAAGTTAACTATATGAAGCTAAAAGGTTTTTACTTTACTTCAGACGGCAGTCTCACGAAAGCAGTCTACTTAAAGGACGTTAGTTTAGTAAAAGAAAACGTGCCTGTTTTAATGCATTCGCAAGGAACAGTGTCAAAGGAAGCAATTAATCGTAACTCCTAAATTATAATCTACCTACATAAATAATTGTACCAACTTTGTCGGAATTATAACATTTCCATTCAATGTCATTTCGAATACAAAACAGTATTTATTTCATTTGTGACAATATTATTAATAAATGACGCACTTTCAATTAGGCCTAATGTTACCTGCACACTCACAAACATTATAGTAGCTTATGTATTGTTTAGTTTTGTGATACAAACATATATTTGGTGTAAGCCTGTACCATGGTTAGAGATAATATTACGTATTTTCAGTGAACTGGACAAATATTTAAATACAACCTGAAAAGAAATTCTGAGAGCCTGTATTTACGTTCGTTTTTACTGACAATATTTTATTGTTATCCGAGTACTTTAAGGTCTAAAGTTGTACAGGTTAATGTATTCCTAGGCCACCTAACATCAAGCAGTTAAATTAACAAATAATGCAGGTGGCAGTGACAGGACACTCCAGGTTACAGTTCATCTAGTAATGTTTTATTCAGAAGGCATTTGCTATTTTGCAATTACTTTCACTTTGACAATTTCAAAGACGCATAATTTAGAAACCAACGACTTATTGCTTCCTATAATAATTGTGTTCTTAGAGACAACAAAACTAGCAATCCAAAATGGAGAGTTTTAGTGACATATTAGTTTCAAAAATTCAATTTATTTTTCTTGCAGGTTTCTACAAGGGGTGGAAGCTTGTAGTCGGAGAAGATATTAAGCCCACTTTACACGATTTTCTTTGGCCTAATCTGCTACAGCTCAAAATAAATATTTTGTGTCCAGTGGTGCTTAGGTATACTTTATGAAGATGGGAGAAAACTATAATGAGAACTTATGATATTTTTACAAGAAATAAAATATTGTCATGTTTCAACTAAAAACTAGGCATAATCGAGTTACCAAGAAGACCTTTAGCTTAAAAAAAACATTTTGAATTGTTCTTGAGATAATTATTATCGGAATAATTTATTTTAGGCCTTATGAATAAAAGTGTTTGTAGTTTAGCCCCTAGTCGTAAGAAAATATTTTGTAAACTTAACGACTTTCGATCCAACCGACGGTAAACATCTTCAACGCCATTATGAAAATATAAAAAATAAAACTTTTAGATTAGGCACACTTAGTCTACTTGTGTAAAATGACATAAAAATATGAGTATGGCATAATTTGAGTATGGAACAAAAAATAACTGTTTTTGTAAATACAACCCACATACGGGATCTAAAGCGTTTTCAGACTTGTATACATGAACATTTATTTGTATTTATTTGTACTAGTTTCTTGATTTACCATTTGAATGTTTTTACACTGCCTTCTTGCATCACTTAGTATAACAAAAATATTTATTGAACTGTCTAGCTTTTAAAGTTGGTTTAAGCTAGGAATATCACCATCGTAAAAAATGTATAATAGCAAGCAGATCATTTAAATTTATTGAAGGTTAAATGATAAATCATTTATTAGATAGAGGATCATTATATAGAGGTTAAATTTAACACATTTATCGATTCCGTTATTTAGGCCTATCTCAAAATGATAGCTAATATTTATTTACTGCTCTAATAATAAATGTGTAATGTTTGAAATGAAAAGTCCTGAAATGATTACAACAAAAACTACCAGGGTTGTCATGATATACTGTTAACACAAAACAAATTCAATATGTGTGGAAATATTGTGTTTAGCGGTACAGTGTTGCAAACTTCACTCATCAGAGAGCGTGCGTGATGTTCACCGATGGCACACTTTCTAAGTCATTTGGCGAGGGAAAAGAAAGCGACTGGCCTGAAATCCGTTAGGTCCAGATTGCCGCAATCTAATTATTTAACGAGCTCTTAGTTTTATTTGTATTATTTCGTCACCGATGTTTCCTGTACCTATAAATTTATGGGTGTTCTTTTTTGGGTAAAATAGGTTAAAATATGTCAGGTTATCTGGTTGCTAACTTAATGTCAATACATTTTAAAATTAAACAATCCGGTTAAGGAAACCTGCTAAAGATATTTATGTAACTGTCGTAGAAATTGTTATATAACTTAATTTATTCAGTTGATCAGTTTTGGCACATTCTAGCTTCCTATTCGTCGAACCAAAATATAGGTTAGGAAAAGTACAAAAAAAAACGCACCTGGTATTCTTGTGTATTAAAAAAAATGCATCATGTATTATGTGTGTGTTTTTTTATAGAACTTATATCATGAAAAGAGTATACGCGAAAAAAAATTCTTGACGATAATTATCCAGTCTACAATTTTTAGGCTATAGTAAATTCAGTTCGACGAATAGGAAGCGAGATGTTAACTATTCATGTTAACCCATGTTAATGTGTACATATGTTAAATACACATTTTCGAGACCTTGACCCTTAAAGACACGAGTAGCTCGCATGATATCGATTTTTGGATTAGAACTTATTGCAAGTTACTTAAAACTACTAAATACAAATATTTCGTTAAATTATAATTTTTCGGGATACAAATCCTAATTTTACTTAGACTGCATTACTTCGCCAATTTCATTACTGACAATCTAACTGGCAATGAAAGATGTTAAAGACGACAACACAATACTTGCAACTGAAAACATTATAATCACTATGTTTTTACTCGGGACAATCAATAGAAAAACTATTACTTGGCTGCCCGTTAGGTACCTTAGTTAAGTTTGGTCTATTAAAATTTTTTTTAACACAATCATCGCAATAACTTCATTACAAATCCATAGTAAAAATTAAGATGTGAAATTTCGCTTTTAGTCGGAGAAACTGGAAAGCTTTCTCTTCTTGAGGACTTACACGCAACATTGGTACGTACCGGCTACTTTCTTCTTCTTCTTATTCTAAATGCCACACCAACCTTTACGGCTTTATCTTTATAAAGTTAAATGTTGTAGAGTTTTTTTTGCTTGAAACAACACAATTAGTTTTAATTGTGCCCCGGAGGGCCGTGACACGTCAACTGGCAACTTAATTAGTCAAGTTTTGTTAATTGTCTTAAGACTTAACTTACCTTTACTCTGAACTCGTTTTTAACTAAATGCTTCGTGTGACCGAATTATTAGAATGTACTTTAATAATTGCATGCCTACAAACGGAAGAAGCAATCGTATCACAAGGTTAAAAAAAATCACCACCGCCAGCGTGGACTAAGCGGTTTACATTATTTAGGCTTTTAGCACACATATAAATGTGTTTCTCATAGATGACACATTAATCATATCGATGCTGAAAACTATGAGAAACTTCTTAATAATTTGTTATTACATTTTTTGTGAATTAACGGTTATAATTCGGAAATTGCTGAACTAATTTCAACAACAGGTGTCAGATCAACTATAGCGTGCAAATCATACATAAAATACAATTTAGCCTACATTGCCGAAGAAAGTTTTTTTTTTGTAATATATAATATAAATTTACTAAAACTTCAGAATTATGTATTAGGCCTTAAAATTATAATTTTAATACTACATAACAAAAATACCTACGGATGAAAGAAAACTGCCGTATATGAAAAGTTTTATTACTACAAAATTTTAAAATCAAAGACTTGCTAATTGTTAATGTTATCGAACTATTTTTGATCAACTTTGAAAAATTATAGATATATTTTTATTGTAAATGAGGTAAAAAGGAATGTCGATAGTGCAAACCACGGTAATCCGAACTTTCGATAATCTGGGCTCAAGTCAACATACAGTTGCTTACTAGCGAAGACTAACACATTTTGTACCATATTGTTGATAATCCGTACAAATAATTAATTAAAACCACCTCGGTTCCCATTAGTTCGGATTATCGAGGCTTCTCTGTACTTCTATTATTTTAAACGGTAGGCCTATACACATTGTATTTCAGACACATATTTAATAAAAAGTATGATATAAAATAACGTCAAACTTAATAAAAGACGAATTTCTTGTCTTATAAAATGTGCAATCAAAATATATTTAAAACCCGATCCTTTTCTGTGGTTAAATACTAGATTTGGCCTCCTTCCAGTTTTCAACCGCACAATTAATTCAACTAAATGCCGGTCTCCTTGGGCAATAAAGTCCGGAAACGTTAGCGTTACATCTGATCGAATTACAGTTGCTATAAAACGCAAATAAATTGCACCATGTCTCTCTAATGTTTACTCGGTAACTATTTAGATTTCCCTATACGATGCCAAAATTGCATAAAGCAAAACGAAATTCAAACACAAACACACTGTAGTAGAATTTATTATTTATTCTAATAAATATTAACAAGTATTATTAGTAATGTATAATGTAAATTACGAATTAAATATACCGACACCTATAAGAAAATCAATGTAGACAGGTTTTTTTTTTACAAGATACAAGATTCTGGACTGACAAAGATTGAAATAGGGTTTAAACAAACATGATTTATAAAAATATTGCAAATCCTACATGCGTAACAGTAGGCCTAATAACAAATATTATTTTAAAATTCTATAGTTTGCCACGTTTCCTTTATTTTAATTTTGTTTATCAAAATTTCACTTGACAACTAAATTATAGCCCAGCTCTTCATTCCAGAAGAGGCTTAAAAAGTTTAGCATTAAGTAGTTTAGTCAGAAAATAGATCTTCAAGTAGGATTCATGAGTATTTCTACAAAAAATAAAAATAAAACTTCTATGACTTTATTTTAAATACTAAAATGTAATATTGTTAAAACCCAACCATATCCCATTGGATCTTACTGTACAAAATACAATTTAAACTTCAGTCTGTAATAATAACTTCATTTTACGGATTCTAAGTTGAAATTTTGTTTAAGTTTAATACCGCGTTTCACAACAACTAAAACTTAATTGCTCAATATTATGTTTGTGATGTATATGTGAACAATGGACTAGTGTTGGTGTTATTGGCCTGATGATGCTGTCTGTGGCAGCGAAACATGTAGCCATTACTCCAGAATCAAGAAACAATGTTGATTAATTGTTCAATTATTTGTTGTCGGCCTTAAAACGTATTACAGCTAAATCCTAACAAAACAAAGGTTTCAAATTAATGTTTTATCTAATCCTTCTACCATTAGTTTACGCCTAAATTTAATAACAATATTGTAGCTTCCTTTACTGTACTAAAATTATAAACATAATCCAAAAGTCAGAACTTGTAAAATTACGAATATAAATCAACTATCAGTGAACACAGAGCGTTTAGAGTAAGCAGATGGTGAAGACAATAGTTGCCGCTCCTCTATAACCATTACGGTTTGTAAATGACTTATATTGTTAGCAGTGGTCTACATTCTTGGACAAGGAAAATGTGTATTGTATGAGGTAACCTTGGCACGAATTTATAACACTGTACGGACAAACCCCAGTACATGTATGATGTAACCACTATGTCAGATCTATGACACCACCTGTACGGCCAATACTAGTCACATGAGTTATGAGGCGAGTACGTTGTGCACTCGTTTTTAAAAGAGGCTATACATTATTGCGTACTTCGCCGCAGTGAGGATAGTTTTACAAGGCGTGCTTATAGATGTCATGTTAAAACTTAAACTTATACATAATCTTCATTTTAACCTTTACTTTCATATTACAGAGACTGCAGTTACTAATTTTTTTACTCAGATTTTACGCAATAAATTAAATATTTATATGAATCTAAACTAAATTTGTCTTCTCACACTTATCACCAAAGTTTTTTGAAGTGTAAACTTCTATAGGCGCACCACATCCAAAAAATGTTTATACACATGTGTGTATAGCAGAGTATATAGTTTACTTGTTGCTGAGGGTGAATCGGATTTTACCGTCACGCGTTTTACCAAGCATTTTGTGAAACGCTCTATTCCATCCGTTTGAAAAAAGTGTTGGTCTTGCCGAGATTCAAACCAGCAGAGTCCATCACCATATACTAGCGCCTTAGCCGGGTAGGTCACGATCGCATTGCTAATTTAGTATATTTGAGTTTTTTATATAAGTGTAACAGATTGTCCTACGTCATAGGCTTAATCTGTTAATGTTAATACAATGTATAGTTTAATTAGTAATACCTTTAAATTGGACATTGTGCTTCCTCATTTCGTAAGTTGTGTTATAAAATGAACATTGAGTTTCCTCATTTCGTAAGTTGTGTTACAAAGTTTACTCTTCTCCCACACAATTACATTTTTATATCTGTTTACCATTTAATATTTAAAACTGTAAAAATAAGAATACATTTTATCGGTTATTAAAAGAACATTTAATTGAAATAGAAAATATTGAACTCTATTTTATAAAGTTTTTAAGTTGATAATGTGTATGTGCGTGGGTGGGTCTTGAAAAACGGTACTTACGTATTATACGGAGGCCACTATTTTTAGACGTTTTTATTACACATACTATATTTAGACTTGAGATTAAAAAAAAAACTAATATAAGTTAGTAACATCTATTACGTAAGTTGCAACAAAAATGCAATCATTAGAGAAAAAAATAGCCTGAAAGGTACTAACCTATAGTCTTTAGTCACATCACTCATCAGTGGTTGGTGTTCTATAAACCATTGCCGACAACTCACTAACGAAACGCTTTGATCACCGGCCCGATTACTGATAAAGACACTCGGCAATAAGTTTATTCACACAAACTTTTGTTGTAGGCAATAAATGCCTTTCTTGAAGGAAGTAAACACTTTCCTCTTCGGTTCGAGGTAAATCCACGTTGCTAGGTTAGATATTATATAATATATAAGTTATGTTTAGAAATTAAAACCCTTTTTTAGTAAACTATGAAATGTTACAAACTTATATTTGTTTACATACTAAAAACATACTAAGAATAGAGAGTATAAGTTAGAACCCTTCAGGCTATTTTTTTTTAGCATTGTTTAAAAGTTTAAAATTAGATTTGGTTTATGAGTTGGCGAGGGAGTGTATGAGTACACAGACTTTATATGTGAGGTTATATGAGTATGTGTGTAGGGAGGGGGTATAGGTATATTAGCTTGTGTCTTTAGTTTATAAATAGATTATGAATTATTAGGCTAGTTTTGAGTAAATGTATTTTAGTAACTGTTATTGTTTTAAAATATCCTGTTTAAAGTAATTATGATAGGAAGCTAGATTTTTGTTTGTTTAAATTTTTGTAAACTTATGTAAATTTATTGTTTATTCTGCTGGGTTCGGTCGGCTGCTGTTTGTCAGCTTTCAGCGAGTATACATTATTTGTATAATGTTATTTTATGTTTATTGTGTAGATTTAGTATTATTTGGTTTTGAAGTTTACGCATAAAGCCCCGAATAGGTTTATTACCTCAGGGTAGCAATTATTTGTTTGTAGTTTAGGTATTTTTTTATATATTTTTTGTAGGAATATATAGGCCTACAATTTTGTAAAAAAAAAGAACAAATATATTTCATTTTGTAAATTGAAAAAGAAACAAATAAAATTCATTCATATTCAACTCATTTTTGAGCCAGTAACAAGAATATCTAACGGTTGGTGTAACAGCTACCGTGCTCTGGCTTGTTCTGGTGATATCACTCTTATCTAAAAAGAACATATTCAAATTTGGGCGACAAAAAACAAAAGAAGAAAATTACTAGTTGAAATAACAGGAGCTCAGTAAGTTAATACCAAAAAAGTTAAATAAAATATGCCATAATTGAAATAACCTTATAACCAAAGTAAAGGCCGGATCTGCGAATTCTGCGTCCCTTTGCAGATGTCTCCATTTACTTAGGCAAAAGACAAAAGTGAAAAGAAACTAATAAAACGCTATATTTAAAATTAATCTTTAAAGTAAAAAATAAAAAGAATAACTATAGCTAAGAAAATTGTGCACCTACACCTACATAGATAATTCAAATTTAATAACATAATTTATGAAAATTGAAACATGAAGTTAACATACATTTTTTATTTCCTATGAACACACAATTTAACAAGCATTTCCTTATCCAAGTCAGCAGCTTTTTCATAGATATTAGTCAGCATTCCTAGCTGTCAATCTATATTGCCCAATCTTACTTTATTCTTTTTAGAATAAAGAACGATTGGTCAGAAGTTAAAGTCACCAGCAAAGTTTAAAAAATGTGCTCATACTTTTGATTCTGGGTTTCGAACTGCGACAAGTTTAAAAACGCTATGAACTTTCAGAGAATAAGTCGTTAATACTGTTTATTTGATATAGTCTACTCATTTTGAAGAAAAAGACTTAAAAGTGTAATTCTTTTGGTCTCTCTGTCATTGTGGGGACGAACGGTTAAATGTCGGCGGGCTTTTCTGTTTCTTAAGCAAAATGGTAATAAGTAGGCCTACAAATATGGAATTAATGATTAGTATGAAATACTGATAAACTAATAATTAACAATAACAACTGCACTTGTAAAGCAATATTTTTATTCAGTGGAGGAGTTTGTAGAATTTAGAGGAGATTGAGTCACTTACATTAGGTTTTGTTGTCTGTATTGTTTGGTTTTAGTTTATTTGTTAAAAGTTGTTGGTAATTCCTGTTTTATCATTAACAATCTGAAACTGTAATCTAAGAGAAGCTGGACAAATAAACGACGAGAGGAAGTGGACGGTGGACGTGGGTAGTATGAGTGGAAGATGTACCGTTACAGTGGTGTGGGAAGTGAATATAATAATAAGTACTTGGTCGAGGTATAATGGTTACCTCTAATGGGAAGTTTAAAACGCTTCCACACATCATTCGATGATATTTTCAAGATTCTGAATTTAAGTTACATTGCCATTTAAAGATAAGTTTTTCTCCTAATTAAAATCTGAAACGATTTTAATGAGCTAGCCTTCTTTTTTGTCGATCAATTTCAGTTAAAGTTGAACAATTTACAAAATATTATCACAGAAACAATATTTACATATAATCCAAAATTTAATTCAGTTTCTTCGGAACGGATAATGACATCACGATGACGTAACATGCTAACTCGCATATAATATTCCAATAACTAAAACTCAACAAATATTTTATTAGGATTTAGGGGAAAGTAGAGCAAAATTTGGTTCTACGGTATTTTCTAAAGAGCTTGCTTGAGGTTATTAAAACTTTGTAGTTTTCAAAATATTCGCGAAAATTATAATCTTAAAACTTAGGCCTAACGTAACTTAATATTGGAGTCTGAGCCAATTCTCAGTTTGGAGGAAAGCGTATTTTAAAATCTGTTGACAGTAAAGAAAAATATAGGACATTATTAATTGACGTGCGATTACAGTTTAAGATTTTTAATAGTTTTCTAAATTTTTACTTAGTTTATTAATACAGAATTTTAGGTGTTCCCCTCCATACCTTAAAACGCTTTCTAAAAAATTGGTAAGGAGTTTCCAATTTTAATGATTTGTAAGTTACCACATAAACATTTTGAACAATTCATTTTTAGTACAAAAAATAATTCCTGTTTGTACTGCTGTACAGTTAGTGAAATATTATAATAATTCAACAACATGTTGTTATTTGACACGATGCATGCCTAGTTTATTACGTAATACGTGCTAATACTACACATGCATATGAACCATTACGCTTTTAAATAAACAATATGTAATCTTAACAGATTACACAATTGTGCAACTACAAAACTAATTTTGAAACACATGTTTTATACTGTGTTTACACCAAAGCGAAATAAAGCATTTAAATATTTGAAGCAACTAGCAAATTTGTTTAATATTTATAGAATAGCCTACTACATATTGACTTTAACATTGTACGTACGTTAATTAAATAAAAGCAAAAGGAATTGATCAGGCAAGACACATTCATCCTATTTGTGTAAACCGGACATTTAATATTATTCTCTTTTTTATTATTACAATTTTCCATAATGATTAATTTTATTGTAGTTCTGTTTTACAAATACAGCATATTATATAGGATCATTTACTTTCAAAGTAACAAAAGAATAAACAACTTATAGATAAATTGTATTAAGGAAAATGAATTGAATGTTTTTTACAATATATTTGTACGGTATTAACTGTATTAAGTAGGCTTCATTTATATTACCAAGGAAAAGTTACAAAGCAATTTCATATAAATGAGTTATGTAAAATTAAAAAGTTACAATTTCTCGCTTGAATCCTTACGACTTGATTAGGTTTACATGATATGGAATACTACTATGTATTAAAGTTCGAAGGTAAAACTCTTGAATAAAAAAATGTAATGGATAAACAATTTAGGATCAATCTAAAAGGGGAGAGTGCCACGAGGTGGAGGACGCTCACGAACTCGCTGATTGGATGACATCTTGAACACAAATACAATATATTCAACACAGGTGTCTAACTGAAATAATAAAAGGTAACGTAACTGAATAAAAAACATGCAGAATTAACAAGTTACATGGATACTTCATATGAAGTAGACGACTCCCCCTCGTCATTGTCGCTTGACTTGGAAAAACTTCTCAGTTGTAGAAAAATGCCGCTCTGCGTTTACCTGTTAATTTAAAGACTCTTGTGTTGACACATATTATGTTAGCAGTGCCCTCTTTGGGTATTTGATAATCTCACTTGAAAAGTAAGAGGATTTAGAAAACATAAGACGGCTGATAGCTCTGAAAAGGCAGGACCAGGGACACGGGCCGGGACCGAACGCCAAGGAGTAAGACACCAAAATCTTTTCGGAAACATCTATGTATTTATAATCTTCAAATTAACAAGAAAAAAACAAAAAAAAACGAAGCAATCAATTGTTAAAATAATGTTCAAAAAATTTGAAAGCAACGATGACAAAACTATGTTTTTAAGTGAAACCGATTTAGTCCTTAGTGATTAGAAAAGTCCAACCATGAACATGCTAGTCAAATTGCAGAAGATTGAATCCCACGAAAACAATAAAAATCAGACGACGCCCGCGTAAAGCTGGGTAGAAAGCACCTACTATAGTATAACATAAAGATGGTGCGAGAGAAAACAACTATAAATAGTTGTGCAATCACAACTAAAGTTAGGGGTCGCGTTGTTCCTAGCATAAGGTGAAGAGTAGAACATAAAGAATCCTAAAAAGTATTTCTGTATGAGTAGAATGTATTTTTATAGCATTCTCTTTGGAGATTCACCAAAAATATACTGCGTCCGCGTTGTTGTTTTCTTTATAGGAATGCGATACTTTAAATAACACTGTAGAATTGTGCAAATGTAGGCTAAAGTCATAAGGGAGTCATTATTCTCACCCCTGCAGTGCAAGATAAAATATTCCCCTGCATGAGTTCACCCTCCAAGTAATACATTACCAGGGAGACCGTAGTACAATTTACTGTATTATGATTCACACTGTTGACAATGCTTCTTAGAAACTATAAACGTTGTGAGGAATTAATTTAATTGTTGTGATATTTTAGAGGCCGTGTAGTTAAAATTATTTAACGTTTAACGAGTTCGATCAAATAAAAAAATATGTGTAAATGACAAAAAACATTTCTTTCACATTACAAAAGATAAATGAGTAATTTTATACGACACTTAAAACTATTTACGGTTACATTTAATTTGAATAATTTAATGTAATCTTTTTAAAATATTAGCGCTACGGCGATTTGGAAAAGAAGTTTATACTAATGATCTGTACGACAGACAAACAATTTAAATTATGTCTCTTTCCCAGCCACTTATATTCAAAAAATAGGAAAATCACTGACGCGAATCACTATCGTTGGTTGTTTTATTTCTAGAGAACCGATAATCCGATTTCTATGCATTTTTCTACATGAATTGGTTCAAACTTACCAAGATTAAACAAAATACACCTATATCAAGTATGCGTATTTACTGATACGTTTTTACTAAAGAATCAGAAATCGATATTTTCCGATACATTTTATGAATTTTGTTTTATAATTCACATTTTTTGATCGCTCATAGCTTCTGCGTTGGATTTGGAGGAAGTCTTCCTAACAAAAACATTCATAAATAAATGTGTTTGTCGGTACTTTTGAATGCAGTGATGGTAAATACAACAATCTCGCAACGTTTATGCAGAGCTACGTCCACATCTGTTAATATGTATTTAAATATCAGTCGTACTCAGCTTCGCTCAACTTTCTTTCAAGCTATCAAGTGCATAACGTATGCTATGAAAGAGTAGGCCTACAAGCTATACTAATGTTAACGTCCCACGTCACACTAGCTCCCTCTGACGAGTAACATGCCTATATTGTTTGTACTTTTAAAACACGACAATATCTCCTAAAGTGTACATGATAATCACAGACTGTACTGAAAACAGCAATAATTGAGCTTAATTTGATAAGTTACTCGAAAGAAATAAAAAATTTGATTAATTTTCATAATTATTTGAAATTTGTTCTTAAACTCAACGTTACATTTTTATTTAAATTCGCATACAATGTTTTACAGTACCTACGCTATCTGTAAAGGTAATTACACATTATGTAGTCACAGACTTAGCAGTTAGGCCTATAAATATTGTGTTGTTGTATCTTAAACGGTTTAACCAAGGACAACTAGCCTACTAGATCGGATTTTTTTCAAAGTCGGCTTCAATTTTACACAATTTATCCCAAATAGAAGAAGATGCATTCCACTTCTGTAAAACGTACGTCTAAATCATTAGCATTTCAACGATATTTTCACATTTTTCAAATTTCACAAATTATCAGTCTTTATAAATGTTACGCCATTTTATAAATTTTCCAAACGAATCTGAGCACATGTAATTATGCAGGTGGATCTGACTTCAAGAGTTCAATTCAAACATTAGGGATAACAAACTACTTACTTCTACACAATAACTTAATCGCACTGGACTTTAACCCATTATCAGTAACTGCTCGACTATGGTAAATATTGAAATGGTCAGCTAAATGTTGGACAAATTCATTTCAATGCCTAAAGAGCTGTGGAAGTTTAGAGAACAGTCCGAAATATTGAACGTCGATTCAGGAAACTAAAATTATCAGTTTCTCTGACTCAAATAACAAATGGCTTATTTTTCAAGGCTTGCTTGTTTTCCTAAAAATTTCGTCAATTTAGTATTATACAATAGCCGTTGTAACTCAGCGCCTCAGATTTCAGACGAAATCAGAACAATGGCAAAAGCGATTGGTCTGGCAGGGAGGATTTATTCTTTAAAAAAAAGTTTTCACTATCCATTTCAATATCATTTGAAGTTGTATAAATGCTAGGCTACGTTATTTTCTTGCGTATGCATTTCCAAATGAGCCTGAAATCAGTCTATAGTCAAATTCAACTCAGAGTGAGGCGGAAGTTCAAGCCTACGGAGGGTCAGCACGGTCGACTGGTTTTCGCTCCACACCTACCTGAATTTTAATTGTTTATAGTAGCGTTATGCAAACTTTTTTTATA
>JAGFPH010000305.1:541722-556563 GCA_018207615.1 Philaenus spumarius
TTGTAATAGCGTTATTGGTGTTTATTGCAATGGTCGTAGATAAAATAATTATCATAATGAATAAAACTTATAAAATAAAATTATGATTTAACAATATTATTTTTTTGAATTAATTCACTTTAAAATGTTGATGTATAAAATATTCCCAAAGCCAAACCAATTGGTCTGCCATTTTGATGCCGAATAATACCAAAATATTATGTTTTATGTTAATATTGTATTATGCGTAGGCTATAACTATTCTACGCAAGAAAATAAAGTTTTCTTCAAATCAATTCCTATTTTAAAACTCGTGCTTGAGGGCGTTTCGGCGAGTAAAATTAATCTGAATTATTTACTGTTATTTCGCCACTATATAAATACCGTATTCACAGTTACGCAAACATAAAGAGATACAGTAGGCCTATACAACAACAGCTGATATTTCTATCAATGTTGAAATATAAAATGACACCGTTCATTACTTTTATGCCGACATCATTATCTGTGACTTCAGTAGACATCTAATCCGGTCCACTTTTACGTAATCGCTTTAAATAGGAAAAACGTCTACTACTTTCTCTTTCAACAAAGCCTATACACTTTCTAACCGTAGAAAAATTTCCTTTCAGCGGCAGTATTTTCCAAATAGATTTAAAATAAAACTTGAAGTCTATTAAGTTAAACACATTTTTGATCGATAATAATGCTGTGTTGATTTGCGTTTAGATAATGTCATTATTTAGCTCCGTTCTGTTTAAACATTGTTTTTGATCCTGCTTTTAACCCAATTACCACTTAGGCCTATGCTGCTACTACCTACAGAGAATGCAATTAGTACGGGCTTGCCATTATTGATCTAAAAATGTATTATTTAATTTATTTTGTTCTATAGGCTTTTTTTAATGTAACTTTTAAATTTATATAAAAATATGGATAATATAGGCTAATTAAAAACTAGAAACTGGTTCGGCTTGACTTTATCGTGATGGCATTACAATTTAGTAATTATAAATAAATACTAATAGGTTTAATATTTTAAAACATTAACACTTTCTGTAGGAACAAGAGACAAGAACTGAATTTATGAACTAGCCTGACGTGATTTGTTAGCTGTTTTAAAGTTTGTTTTACGAAGATGTCGTAAATGATGAATACAAAAATTGAGTAAAATCAAAAATGTTGAACTGACGTGACTGAAATTAAAAAAGGTATTTTTAATTGAATTTATGGCATCCAGAACTCAAATGTTGTTTCTAAATTATACTTTTTCTTTAAACAAAATTGGACTCGAATTTATTAAGTGAATAATATAATGTATTAAATTTGTTAGCCATTTTAGTGTTTTATATCTCTACAATTTACATAATATGTTTACATATGCATAACGTAATGATAAAATGTATCAATTGAACCATTAAGGGAAAACATACAACTAGAGGGCAGATCCCGAATCTATATTAAAACGTTATTCTATTAAAACAAAAATAAAACACTAAAACGTATCTAAAATTTCCCAATAAACACCAACAAAGTAAAAAAATTAACAACTTTAAAAACAGAATACCTATTGTAAAAGTATTGCAAATAAACAAATTTTAGAAGTAGGAACAAAAAACAGACGAAGGCGATAAACCTCGTAGGCTGGACATTTTATTGCAATAAAATTATCTAACGGATATGACAATTTGAGTAGTCTATTGGATTAATGAGTGGTGGGAGAATGGAGTGGGCGACGCTTGGCAAGGAAATATCATAGCTCAGACATGACTGCAATGAGTCTAGTCATTTTCTTAATAAATAGTATTAAATAAAGTAAAATTTTTAGAGTAAAACTGTTTTTGCCGTAATCACCTGAAAATTTTGACCAGCACTGGGATCGATCGAACCCAGTATATTACTACTGTTTTGTTTTCCCTAACATCCTCACTTTGTGTTCATAGGATGAAGGAAGAACGGAGAACACACGGTAAAGCCAACGTCACTAACTACAACCTCCCTAAACGTAGCGTAATCAAACTCCACCATAAACAACTTAGCTACGCCGCGCCGCTCCCAAAACATTCCTTGTCGAATGTTTAAACACCAAACAATATAGGCTAGTAGTTTTACTAAAATTATACGTTTTTTTCTGATCAATGTGCGAATTGTGTGTGTTTTTTTAAATATTATTCTTGTCGCTTAGTGACTTTATTTCATGCCAGTGTGACTAATGATGCCGAGGGAGCTGCGAAAATGTCATAACTAGGTTCGAACCTACGCAACTGTGTTGGGAGATTGAAACAATAGCAAAGAGCGCCTTAACCACTACACCACTCTGCTACCAACGGTGAGTTTTTATTCTGATTATAAATTTACTAATTTGTAAGAAAAATATTTGGCCAACTCTATACGCCGTAGAGGTTCCATGTACGGGCGAACAGAGCGACCGCCCAGGGCCCCGCCTTCCGGGGGTCCCGCATCAATGATTTACACTTACCGAACATTTTGTATTTTTTAACCCCAATGAAACTTAAAATATCTGTTTAAAAGTGACAGTCGACAGTCCGTGCAAGTGTAACTCAACACGATTGTTTTTTTGTGTTTTCATGTTTTTCTCCTTTCTTTTATTGGTTTTTTTTACATAGGTAATACTACTGTACATAATATCTAGGGTACTACTTATCACTTCAAGATTGTTTTATGCATTTACTCCGTACTAGTTGTTTTTTGACAATAAAACAATATTTCATTTTTATTTTTGTATGTGTTGAGTTTGTATTAATCGGGCCTGATACAGGAAGTATTCTCCTAAAAAATCATGGTAACTGTGTACGTTTAATGTTTAATATGAGCTGAAACAATGTAAAAAGTGAGTTAAGAGCATGTAATTTTTCAAAATTTCCTACCCTGGGGGTAGGGAGGGCCCCGCCATATCGTATTGCCAATTACTTTTGCACAGACGAAAATGTTCAACTACGTCGTTTGCCTATTTTAAGATTACGACGCGAGTGCTTTATTAAGTTGTTAACTTATCGAGTCTATATTTAATCTTTATTACAATACACTGCCTGTAATCATTAGCCTATTTTGTCAACGTTATTAAATAAATTTCACATTAAACACGATTATTGGAAAGCTCTGCAGTAAGCCTTGAATGTTGGACAATATTTCTACGACTCGCGTAATAAGAAGAGTAGCCGTCGTTTCGCATCAGTGTTTACAACGAGTTTAAGGCGTGCCTTGCGTTATCGATCGTCGCCATGGCAATGCATGTAACATGAGGTGTACAGTGATTGCAACAGTTATTCTACTTGTCAGATGGAATGTTAACAGCTGATCCACCAGCTGTTTGGATCAGTAAAGCGATTAGTATTTGGCAAGTTCTTCTTTATTTGTTGGCCTAAAGACTTCTTCAGCCTAGCCTTGGCTAAATCCAGCCTCGAGCATTACGTTTTAGCTCTAAAATATTATCAAGCATTTTAAACGAGAAAAAAAATGCAGAAGACAGTAAATCGAAACATTTTTGTAATGAAAATTTAATTTAAATTGCATTGCTTTAATGAAAACCGTATTTTTTAAAGTTTGATTTTGTTTATTATTGACTTATTTCAGTTATAATATACAGAAATGGAGAAATGAATTCTCTAAAAGTTCTATTTAAAAAGTTTAAATCTTTAGGTGGAGTGCTCTCAAAGAAAGAAAATAAGTCCTTTAGGCTAGGACTATATATTTTATAGAAAGTAGATATAATATAATGTAGTCTAAGTTTACAAAACAAAATTATCTAGCATTTGAATCTGTAGATCTTAATATTATTTGTTTGTGGAAATGATTTTACATTTTATTCTGCATTGATGTAATTATCAACTCCTATAAAAGCGAGTGTACGTCCGTACGTGAGTGATACATAATAAAATAGCTGATTTCACCTATCATCTGTAACACATAAACAAACCCAGTATAGATTATACTTTGGGGTTATGTTTGCAGCTTAAATCATTATAATTTCTTACGAAGTTTATTTTTTTAAATATGAGTTACCTCTATAGAACTAATTTATGCTATAATACATCATAATATTTGCTTTGAGGTTATAAACTGTATATACAGTAAGTACAATCTTTTATCATCAAATATACGTTTATACAAATTTAAAGAAGAGATAAGCCTAACATATAAACATATTACATTATTAATTTCTTCATTATAGGGAATGTGTATCTCTCTGCGGCATCGTAGCTCCCAAACGGATTAACCGATTTTGATTTAGTTTGTTTTGTTTGAAAGGTGACGTGATCGAGACCTAATACTGTATCATTACTATAATCATTTGATCTATCATTATGAAACAAATAAACGGTACCAGGAACTGGCACATTACTTTCTCAAAAACATATTAAAATTATTAAACAGATTCACTGTGACTTCATAATTGTAGGTGGGGTAGGAGAGGTGATATTAAAGTAGGAGATTAACCAATAAATAGCCTATTATTATTATTATTAGCTAGAGAGAAAACTATTCAATCGATTTCAAACAAATTTGCACCAAACACGTCGATTAGGCCTGTATCTGCACGAAAATAAATTTTGAAAAACAACCCCCTTTTCGGCCAAACCCTCTTCCCCACATCAGTTATTATTATCAGCTAATCGAGAATTTTTAGAAAGATGCAGTTTTTTGCATATGGTAGGGTACATTAAGGGCTACAAATAAGCCAATTTTATCAAAATCATTAGAGCCTGTTTTTTTATAAAAAAAATAACTGATTTGTGGGGGGTTTTTGGCCAAAAAGAGGGTTGTTTTTCAAAAATGTTCAAAACCTTTTTTCGTGCATCTATACAGGCATAATTGACATGCCTGGTGCAAATTTGTTCGAAATCGGTCGAATAGTTTTCTCTCTACCTTTGTATACATACAGACAGACATTTTGTAAAAATACACGTTTTTGAACTCAGGGGTCCCAATACGGATATTTCCACAAAAATCTCAACATCGATTTTTTGCGATCACTATACTTTCTCTATACTATAGTGAGAAAGTAAAAGCAATTAAAAGCTAATATTTTTATCTTTATTTACATATATAAAAATGTAGGTATATTAATATAAAATTTTAACAAATAGGCCTACAGTTTTATAACAGTTATAATGGTACACATTTACAGAGTTAAAAATCCCCGTCAGCATAGTTAGGTAGGCCTAGATAAAGGCTGTTGTTTTTAAATCGTTTACTTTTTTGTATAAGATGTATTTCTGATGTGTAATTAATCCGCCTGTGATTTTTCACGGGCGTTTACTAGTGTTCAAATAAAATCAGGTCTAATTAAACATCTGGTGGTTTTAAAAACTAGAAAATCAGAAACAATTAACCAAACACTGCAATCGATAAATTCGTCAAAAAGAAGAGCAAAAACATTAGAACATAACTTTGTACTTCAATGTAAAGAACATCGTTAAACGGAAAGAGAAAATAATGAATGCGCATAAAACTAATAACTAAACATTGAGCACGATAATAAAACTTTAATATATGAGACTAAATAGCCTTACAAACACGCTGGAAATATAATTTTATTAGTAATAATTGCTGCATGCAATCCATCGCCTACCAACATTAAAAAAAGAGGTAAAATTTGTTTGTCTGAATCTCTAGAACTACTGAACCGATTGAAAAAATAGTTTTACTGATAAAAAGCTACACTATCCCCGAGTAACATAAGCTATAATTATTCATTTTGATAAAAACATTTTTTATTTCAATATTTGTAAATTTAGTAGGAAAAAATCTTATGTTAGGCCTAGACTGATGAACCAACACATGTTTATTACCATAGCAACCAATTGAATAAAATAACAGATAAAACAGCTGTTTGCTCTAAATATTTCCATTAACAGAGTTGATTTCAAACTTTGAAGCAATTATTTGTATTTCTAACTTTTAGGTTAGGTTTTTATTTAAGTGTAGATCTGGTCCTTGCTGGTTCTTTTAACCTTCATTATAACTGCTGTTATAAAATATAAGAAATAATTTGATTTGAACGTTTAACATTATTTAGCATCTTAGCTTTGGGGTCATTATTAATCCTACGCCTTTATTATAAAGAAAAAAATAACATGATTATGTTCCAACAGGGTTTCAACGAAGCACGCAGGGGTTTCCCCTAGTTATAAATATAATAAGGAAACTTTAACGGTAGAATTATTGTGAAGCGGTGATTGATAAATTAAAATGTATATAGGCTAAGCCGGTACAGAATTCTTGTTTTGCCCGTTTGACTTATTTCTAATTGACGGTGTATACCTTTCCCGAATAAAGCTATTATACATTATTATAAAAAGTAATAAATTTTATATTGTATTTATGTGCTAATAATATTACGCGCATAAAATCTAAAGAAGTCATGATGTTTGTTAAGTCTAATTTTCTCGTTATTAAAACATTAATTCATTCACCTTGCAATTTAAGTAGATTCTTTATATTGGCCTTTTTAAATTATAAATACCATGTATGTATTTAATTAGATATTTAATTAGATAATAAGATATTTAATGTAGGTCTATAATACACTTTCGTCGAAAAAACGTTACCGGTACATGCATGTAATTAGATTATTTTTAAGAAACAAAACCTAGTAAACTTCTTATGTGTTACAGACAAAAGCAAGCTATGCTTGTGACTTCAAAAGTGATAACAGATAAAGGTTAAGAAAGGTTAAAGATAGTGCTGAGTATGTCGTAATGGTATGGTCATGTACATGGCCTACTTAGAATAACAATATTTACGTAAATTAGCTTATTACGTGCTTCAATTTCTGTTTCTACTAACTAAACTTAAAGCTTCAGGTTTTTATAAAATAGCCAATACGTACAAATTGTTCCTAATAGTAAATAAAAGCATTTAAACTACTGTATTTCCAATTTAAGAATTCTTTTTCAAGCGTATGACTACAAATGTTTAAAATAAACTCGCATTAAATTTACTTGAGAAGTTAAGCCACACTACGAATTAACGAAAATTATTTAATAAAACAGGCTATTAGTCGTTCATATGACTTTACATTTAATTAAATCACTTACAAATACGATTTCACGAAGTTCCCATATTAGGCCTAACAGCTTTTAAAACGGCAACACAATTCTTTACGTAATGCATTACTTTATTGTTGTTCTAGATTTAATTACCTTCACCGATTTTAATTGGCTTTATATATTAACATAGGCCTGCATTGTTTATAAAACCTACTTGTAGAATTACTTAAATTTTGGGGAGATTCATTTCACTTTTTTTTACCCTATTCACACAAACAATTAGGTTAGAAATAATTTACGTTTTAGTGGGCAAATTGTTTATTTTGTTGAAGCCTCACTGATCACTTAAAAAAATTACTTGCAATGATTTTATGAACTCGCGAATGCAACAATTTGACTAAAGGAAGATTCTATATTGCTAAAAATAAGTTGTAAATTATAGGCCTAAGTTTAATATAAAGAAAGAGAAAAGTGACGGAGATTACCAATGTGTGGAGGGAGTATAGCAACGGTTTTAATGGGAGTATATTAAACTCCTCAAAAGTACTAATGTTTTCTTAACACAAAGAAATATGTTTGACAAATTAGTTTGTCTTTCAAAATATGGTAACGTTTAAGACTGGAAGTCTTGTAAAACATAAAGCTTTAAACACGATTTAAAGACTATTCGAAACTAACATAGCCTATAATATACTGACAAACAATACTAAAGTTCCATAATAGTTGCACACGCAGTAGGCTACCATTGTGTAGGCCATTATTGCAAGTAATCCAAGGTGACAACACTTGTGTAGTTAGCGAATAATTGTTGTGCTTTATGCTTAGGCTAATAATTGAATAGATTTCATTACAGTTTTACAAGTAATATTAATTATAAGTGCTTTTTTTTACTCACGTCAATGATCCTTGTCGGTTTTTCTCTATCTACAAAACAATTGCAATTTCGGACTTATCAGTCCATCATCAGGTGATATATTAAAACACTACGAACACAAAATAACATACAAACAACACTGATTGAGTGATCGGACAAAAGTCCGAAAATGCAATTGTTTTTTAGATAGAGAAAACCCGACAAGGATTACACTGACGTGAGTAAAAAATCACTTATAATTAATATTACGCCTATAAAAAATTGATCCGTGGCTAAAATGATTGATTCTAAGTTTTACAAGTGTAGTGAAAGTACTTTATTTTTTATTTAAGTCGATCATGAATAAATATCTGTTGAAGTTTGTATAAAAACGTGAAAGCTGCTATTCGACAGAACATTTGCGTCGACCTCATCCGTATATTTCATCCAGTTCATTTAACTGAATTTAAAATGTCCATACAAATACTTTAAAGCTACTTGATAAATAAATTAAGGTGCAATTTCTAGATTTTACGTTACTACTAGAAAATGTTTGAGGATAGTTTACAATAGTGTTAATTCAAGTTTCTTTTTATTGTACATTTTATTAAAACCAATATTTTAGTTTAAAAAATGCATTAGGTTATATTTTAATTGTATCTTAGCATATTTAAATGTTACTATACATTTTAAGAAAGGTTATTTACAAACACTTTTTAAAGTGTATTCTTATTTAATTACATTTAACTTTAATAATACTTTGAAGCAATCGCGGATATATTACAGAGGAATGATAACAGGGTAGTACGGCATCTGTGAAACACAAGTCCTGATAAATGATAAGTGTTTTACACTAACATATTTATTGATCTTCATAATTTATGTCATGTTATTTTATCTTCACATTTAAAATACCTTGCAGTTAAATTAGAATATTAAAACATCGAAACAAAATTATAAATATTTGTATATAGCCTACTGTAGTAAATTTATAAGTAAATTGCAGCTAAAGTCTATAATCTGTAGATCTACAATTGTGACAAATTATGTACAACAGACTTGTTCAGTGCTTTCGTGACTGTCACAATGGAAGATAGTAAAAGTTCGAAATTTTAGCTAAGGAATTAAGAGTTTTTTTTTTTTAAAATAGATAATTTATTAAAACAACAAACACGCCATTATCTTCAGATTCTTAGGGGCCTAATGGTATTAAAACGTATTCGATTATAAATACTGCATAGAAAGTATGAACTCCCTACTTTCGGTTTGCTATTGAACTGTAAAAATGATTTTATTGTTTGATAAAGATTTTATTTTCAAACCTATCCATTGTTACTTCTGCAGAACGAAGAATAAGTTATACGTGTTTTATTTTTGTTGAGTATTTGATTCAAAGAATCAAAATGGCGGACAACAAGACAGTCGGGATCCTTGACGTTACATGCAAGACGTGTTACTGTACTTTAATGCGTTTAACAAACGTCCATCTTGTAAAATTATCATTGTAGATAACTTTTTTGAAAGAATCGTTAAAACTGTGTCTAAACTCAGTATTATTTAATTTAATAAAATGAGTCATTTCTTGAGTTCGATTAATATTCACAAATTATTAGGCCTAAACACGTTAAATTAAATACAGTTGAAGAAAATGGAATTAAATTGTGTCAGAAAAACTTTCCGAAACTTATAGAAACTTAGGTTTATGTAGAAAAAACGAATATTTATGAAGAATTTAAGTATTTCTTGTTTGTTAGAATAATTGTGTAAGAATATAAGTTGGGCATTGTTTTGCAAAACTTTCTTTTTAAGCTTAACCAACAAAAAGAATGTTAATGTTACGTTATTTGCCATTGCATTAGCCTATCTTTGGAAATAAAATTTACAACGATTTGCCCTATGTTTTGTACGTTGGAGAATTATACTTAGTTACTCGTTTTAAATAATTGTACGGAAATATGCGTTAATAATTAAGCTCCAAATTGAAACTTTACCAAGTTTAAAGTTATTGGATAATAAAGGGTAGTCTTGTCATAATCAGGCAAATGTATATTATGTATGTAATTCTGTCATCATTTGCTTTAGGCCTACAAAATATAAGTTAAGTGAAAGAAAAATAGAATGGATTTAACCAAATAATTATTAGTTCTAAAACCTGAAAATCTTACATTTTTTCAAACAATTTATCAAAATAAAATTGATTAGTTTAACATATAAATTGTCTTTAAAATGTACGCATAAAAGCACTTACAGTAGCTCCTAGGATTTATTTAACTTTCAATCACATTATACCCTTCGGTTTTAAAGCCTAGGCCTACATACCTACCTATGACTAAGTCTACAAAATTATGCAAATAAATTAATATTTATAAAACAATGTGTACTTACCACTTGTTAGTCTTATCCAAAAAAACACGAACAATATAGTAAATAATATCTGAAGTTATTGTTTCGCACAAACAAAAACCATTTGTACTTGTACACACAAAAATGGTTTCACACTACACTGAATGGTTTTAAAACTTGCACACGCAATCCAGTTATTATTAGCACAATAAATTATTTCGTTACAAAAAAGTAGCGCACAAATTGTACGTAGTTTGCAATAAAAACGGGGTCATCAAGAAAAGTTTCGTGTTTCATAATGACGTATGGCCGACGAGATTTATTGCGCACTTGTAAACGATTTAAAATAAAAACCGGGTTAATGGAAATTGACCCAATCCGAGATGTAAAAATAAAGTGGGTTGGTCAAAATAACTCGTCACAATAAAGTGGCGTTGATTTAGTCGAAAATATCAACTTAACACCAAATAGACTTTCCCGTGGAAGAGCTATGAAAAACCTCTTCCGTCCGGATTCTTTCACCAGAGTGCACTAACAGCCACAAGCACTAAAACACAAAGGAGAATGATCCAAAAACTTATTTTAAAAATAAAATTACTTTTGGCTTTTTATATACTTTTACACTAGCCAAAATCAACAAATACACAAAAAAGACGACCTGACTACATTTTCTTCTTTAAATAGCACACTGTTCCACTTTCAAAACTTTACCACAGCCACTGAACATATATTGCTAAAACTTGTTTATACACAAATTGCACATTAAACACTAGATTATTTCTTATACACGAAATTACAAGTAATAATATTTATCCTTAACTAACTATAGTTGCGATCAAATTAATAAAATTTCGCAGAAAAATGATGAATTATTTCCGGAGACTGAGACGTACGAAGTTAACGGTAATGCAGCTAGACTCGGAATGAGGGAAAGACGAGCTGAGCGCCGAGCAAATTACGAGGATCGCCGACTTTAACCGAACGCAACTAACATCTAGGTCCTGCACAGAAAAACATTGCCGAAGCGCCAACCACACCGTGAACAAGAATTGTTTCTTCTTTTCCAGCTTTCACAATATAATAAACCACGTGACATCATTCAGAGTTGTATTATTTTGCACAGCTGTTGAGTAACTGTGTCTAAAGCCGGTTCTACACGATGCTACGAACGCTCGCTCCAATGTTGGACCGAACGTTTGGAACAAGCAAGTTCGACAGATGGTACAGCGAATGTTCCTGCTACACGGTGAATCGAATGTTTGATCCAATATTTAAGAAAACAGTTTGGTTCAAACGTTGGTCCAGTTGCAAAAATGGACGAGGATGACAGTCTATAATAATATATATGTTTTAATTGTACACATTTAACGGGTTAAAAATCCCCACATCATATTTAGGCAGGCCTAAATAAAATTTGTTTGGGCCTTTTCTGTTATATCCCCGCATTTAAAAACTATTTTCTATTCTCAAACTATTTTCTATAGAATGAGGATTAATCGGGAATGTCCAAATAACTATTTATAACTACTCCATAACATATATGGAAGGAAGTTTCCAGTTTTTATTGATATTAGATAAGGGTTATCGCAAACGCGTAACTTTACTATTTGACTCTAGCCAAATATTTTTGCAGACAATGATGTTGTTCTACATTTTACTGCTAAATGTTGAATACAGGTAAACATACTGTGACTAAATAAGTTGGGTTAGAACCTTTTAGGTATTTTTTTATTATTATTTTTTGCATTTCTGTTGCCATAGGTTAGCCTAGAGTCGAATAGTAAAGTTGCGCATGTTTAAAAATTGTTTATTATTTTTTCCCCAACAATTATACGTTTAAATTGTGAGTAAATAATATATTTCACATTAGTAGTTCTATCCCGATTAATCCTCATTCTATAGAAAATAGTTTGTAAATGCGGGGATATAACAGAAAAGACCCATTTGTTTTTAAAATTGTAAATTTTTTAAATTATATTTTTTAAATGTATAGTATCTAATTACCGGTAATCTGTCTCTGATTTTTCACGGGAACTTACTAGTATCAAGTATGAAATATAAATTGTATCCTACTTAGGCTACCTGTGAAAATTTAAATGAATAATATTACTGATTAAAATTAAACACAGAGATAAACATAAATAAACAAGACGGGTCTTTAGTGTAAATAGAGAGTAAATAGTGCTACATATGAACGAGTCGTGTAGCCGTTGAATCGAACTAACGAACATTTTCCTTCAAACGTTGGAGGCATCCCTTTGACTCGGTGCAAAAATACCGACTACGGCCCGAACATGGTCAAATGCGAATGTTCGACGCTCGCCATTGGACGCTCGTAGGTTTGAACAACGGCCACACGATGTGACGAACCATCAAACGTCCAACGTTGGAAGGTGTTCGTAGCATCGTGTAGAACCGGCTTAAGAGTAAATAATGCTGTAACGATTAGTTGAAACTCCATCTTTCATATAAACATTGTTTAACGCTCTGCTGCAACCAAGGATAGATCTTATTTTAGAGGGTCTTGGGGCTTGGAAATTTTAGCTAATTAAGTTTTAAAATTAAAACAATGTTAAAGCGCCTGTGACATCTCAAAAAGGGTTATAAAAGAAGTATTGTTTTTCAATTAATATTGCTTTCCAATTATTTAAGAACTTACGGTATATTATTTTTCCAGTTAAATGTTTCTTTTATTTTTCCTCCAAGATGAATGAAGTTTATAGAAACTCACCACTGAAAGTTACTAAAATGGATTTACATAGACTGCAAAACCAATTTCAAATGTCAGCGCAAAAACATTAAAATAATAAAATTCGATCAAATCAAAATTTTGATGAAATAGCCAAATAAAAAAACTGTAGGCTATATTATACAAAACTTATAGAACACGCAGTATAACAAATGAGATTTACATCTTTTATTGGCAAATTTCAGTTGTTAACTGTTACAATTTATTACCTATATATTTTTTCTCTTCAAAATAATTATTTAGAACATACGTGGATATATTATAGTTAACCTGCAGAATAGTTAAATTTCTGGATCTTTTATCACAGAGGTTTTTATTTCTAAAGTTACATCAGATCATTTTAATCAATTTCTCAGTTTCTGTAGTGGGCTATGACATGTTCTCTAAAGCCCCACCTACGTTTTGGATATATTTTATGTAGGGATTGTCTAATTGTCTAATCCTTAAACAAGTGCAGGATTATCGACGAAATCTCAAAGCCGCCACCAATAAATTTCTGGAAATATTTTCTTGGATGTTCTCTATTTAACCCAAACTGATTCCTCCATCTTTCTCATTCATCCTTTTTCATCTATTTGGATGTTTAATATAAAACACATTCATAAAATAATTTAACTATTACACTTAGATTTTGTGTAGTACGACTTACACAAAAACAAGATATATATTTTTTTAATGTTTGATACTAGTTTCTATAATTTTACAAATACAAATATTAATTTCACAGTTTACTATAACATTTTTTTGAATTTCGTTAGTATAGTTATTAGGACAGTTGCTACTATTTATGTAATAGGCTATATTATCACAAACTATTAATAATGGTCGGAAAATCACAAAATGCAACAACGTAGAAGGGCTAGGCTATAGAAAATTTTGAAAAAATAATTAAATACGTACCGTTGAATTTGTCTTCTTTTGTGAATCTTACTTTGTAGTTACGTAAACAATAATTGTAGCTATTATTTTTAAGCTAGAAAGCAATTATATAAAAAAAGTGTTTGGGCTATTTACATCCTTATTCGTCATTTTTCTTTTGGGTACAAAATAGTATAATATTAATTTGCCTTTTTCATATTATATTACTATCTGTATTGTATTTAACATTGTTTAAAAATTTCAGATCTGCATCAATAGATTTTAAGGAGTTATTATCTTTTGTAAGACGTCTACAATATCAGTACTAAAAGCTTTCTTTATTATTTGTACTTTTGTCCTGTATAGTCGTGTTTATCGAGGTGCAGGTGATAATCACATTTATCACTGATACAAGTAGTCTATTGGTTCAGCATTCCTTCCAGAAACTATGTTAATTAATTATTTGTGTGGGAAAATTCGTAACTGCTCAGGTCATTTGCCATTACTCCCTAGTATTTATTATCAGCAATAAAATACCAGTATTCTTTCTGTTATAAGTGTTTTTGTGAGTTATTACCACCATTTAAATTGCCGATATCTCACACAATTAAACAACTACTTAAATATTAAACATTAGTCTGAAAATGTTTTAATTAACGTTAAAAATTATATTCCACCGGTAGGCTAAACAATCCTTAATAAAACAAATGAAACAAAATTTTCATCTGAGGTAAATTGTTTGGTTAATATACGTATGCGAGAACGCAGTCGTAACGCAATGTGCTATACGGAGCAGCCCGAGGCGACCGTGCACCGATTGAACGGTAGTGAGTTGAAGAAAAGCATGTAAAAAGAAAACATTTCATATCTAATAGTTTGTACTCAAAAATAATGAATTCAAACTTTTCAGGAAAACACGAACACTTTATTTAATTTTAAACGATACTTCTGCGATTACAAAATATGTTAGCATTTCCTCTTCAAAGGAGGACGGCGGAGGACCTATCTATATATTAATTTGAAAAGGTTTTTTGTAATCCGAGTGA